>JAZHYW010023793.1:0-71006 GCA_037355805.1 Ixodes ricinus
AAATTTGCTTCCGGGAGTGGCTTTAGTAAACACATAATTGATTGGAATGTATAATTGTTCGCGCGCAACGCAAGCATCAATACAAGTGCCATTTTTCTTCTGTCTCGAGTTTATTTTTTATCTCTTCGTAGTTTCCGTTATTACAAATTATCCTAAAACTGCATGCGCGAGTGAAAAAAAGAAACAAGCATTTTGTTGTATTGTTGTAGATTGCCGAGATATATAAACTCGAATATAGCTCGACGTTATAATAAACCCAATCGACTATCGAGCGGAACCTGTCTTCCCAAATTGACAGCACCCGGGAATGAATGGAGGACATGGGAAGGGGGGGGGGATAGTTCTGATGATTGTTTTGTCCTCTGTGTCCACGCTTTGTCAGATTTCTGATACGAGTGTAGGTTTTCTTTTAACAGACGTTGCATTGCTCCTCCGACGTAGAACGTGAGGACGAGGCAATACGTTTCCTTTCATATTCTACCCTTTCGCCATGGTGGATACCTTTATATTTTGGGGAAACTTTGGGCTTCCAAAGATAGGCGAAGGCGAGAAAGACGGCTGTCACAGGAAGACCAGCGAAGGAATAATAAGATGGGCCGACGCTTTTGCTACTTCTGGGGTATTCGAGGTCTGTTTTCGTGGTGGGCGTGGCGAGCGCTGCCGGCGCGGCAGCGCTCGCATCGATTATCTGTCTCTCCCAGCGTGGTGGGAGAAAGATGTGAAGCGCTCGGTTTCCGGAAAGAGAGCACGCTGTGACATCGTACGTGGGCTAAGAAAAGCGGACCAACACGCGAGGACAGATACAACGAAAAATACAAAAGTACAAAAAGCGCAATAAAAAGGCTTTTTTTTTTTACCGGAGAAGACGTTGGAACAGTTTTTTTACTGCAAAACAAGGAAGGTAAGATTCTTCGAGTGTGCCTTTAATGCAATTTAAATGTCGGTGGCAATTCTAGACAATTTCGTTTTTTGTGTGGCAAGCGAATATAGGCCGATTTAATCAGATGCACGAATTAGTGTTTTCCTTGTTTTCTGCGTATTATAATTAACCGTGATTCACGAATTAAACCTCCAGTCTACTCGTATTTTTGTTTAATAGATGGCATTCATTTCGAACATCTTTTTTTTTCAGTTGAAAAACAAAATAGTAATCTGTAGCGCAACAAAGATGTTGAACTACTCTCGTAAAAATAAGAGTTGCATCGGCTTAAATTTCTCTTAGGGAGGTAGCCGTTTCTGGCCTGTAATGCCAGCCGATCGGTGCTGTGCGACCGTCATCAGGATCAAGTGGGTTGCCTAGGCAACGGCAATGGAGAGAGTAGCGCATCGACATGGAGGAAAGAGAGTACAGCTGGTGTAACGTCATCATTTTGTGCCGGAACGCGACGCAGCGCGTGGGTGGCGAAACTTGCGTCACATGACTGGAGACGAATTTCAGTGCGCAAACGGCGGCTTCCGAACGCAAATTCTAAAGAAGCCTAGAAGTGGATTGAGTACATATAAAGAGTAGATCACTTGAACCTATATAAATATAAAACCAGAATGCCACCGAATCATGTTCAAAATCAGGAGAAAGACGATTCTCAAATGTTAAAGCTAACCAAGCTGGCGTGGTTTTGCCGGGCCAGTTTAAATGGTTCTTGTTTCAAAATGGATGATAGAACACGCCTTTGCACGGTGCGAGTCTATAATGCGGCTACCAACGCCAATTCATTTGCGAGGATACGGTGATGTGCCTATATATTTTGTTTTGTGTCTGCAAGACATGATCTCAATTTGTTTATGCGAACAGGGATTTCTTTTCGACGAGGGTCTAACTAAAAGTGAAACGTTTAGGTCTGTACATATAATGGTCACGTGTCGGTAAAAAATTTCAATCGCACAGACAGAAATTGCTTAAGCGGTTCAAAAACAAATTTTACGATGATGCGAATGCGTCGGCATTGTGTTCAACGCTTCGTGAGCCATATATCAAGATGAAATTTCAAACTTCTTGCGTGCGGGGTATCCTGGACGAATCAATAAAGAAAAAAAGCTATCGGTGGCCGAGTGGGCGAAGGCGTCTCAGCTCGGAGCGTGGAGCAAAGGCTTGCGCTGCAGAATCTCCTGGGTTCAATCCCCACCCCTGCCATTTTCGATCTGGATGAGTTTCGTAACAGCACGCGTTTATGTAATCACTACAGCGTAGTGCAAAATAAAGATCCCAGATTAGTGGTTGTACTGCACTGGCTAAAATTTTTTATCTATACCTAGCACACAAGTCACACATGGAGGCATACTATCATCAAGGCTGTATAAACATACAAGCAACACAACTTTTTACTGCTTGCGTGCTGCAGTAAAATAATATTGCGCCCCATACCCATTGTTTGGTGCATCTATTTATTTGTTCATTTATTCTGAGTATGGTATCTTACGTGCTCATGTACGCGCACGCGATGGGCTTTAAGCTTAGTCCACTAACGAGCAATTTCCTAGATATATTGAGGGTAGCAATTTCGAGATTATTTTGAATTCATGCAATCACACATATAATTTTTAAAAAAAATTTAGTTTGGCAGTGCTCAAATTTCTCCAGCTCATTATTTCGCGAAACGAGGAAGAGCAGAAGAATCACAAATTATAGCCTCTTCTCCACAGTTTTAAAGTTCAGTCTCTCGGACACCGCCGGCAGACCGGTTGTAATCAAGGACTTCCAGCGCCGCGAAACGGGAACAGGAACCCGTGAAAAATCCGACGGAAAAGGAAAGGTTTCCAGTTCACCCGACCATTAGGATCCGACTGGACGCACGCCGTTCCGAGTGAGCAATTTGAAACTAACCACGCCCTCTCCCTCTCCTCCTTCGCTGCTGCCATCTTGGTCGTCGCTCTTCTCTCCCGACTTCAAGTGTGTAGTCCTCGGCTTGGAGGGAGCTTCCCCTTTCCCCGTCTTCTGCACTGGAACGTCGCTGTTCCGGCTGGACTACGGGGACCCTTACGTGAGATGAGAGGAAGCAATGACGAATGTTTGTCCCCGAGGCGCAGAGCTTGTAATTACGACCCCCTTGGTACCCAGGGCTTCCTAATGAGACTCGGTCATCGCCGTGGACGCAGCGTCGACTCCTTTCGAAAGGAGCCTCCGGCTATCGCCCACTTCCGAGAGTTCGCGCGACCCAGGCATTTGTCTCCCGAAGCCGGTGCCATGCTCATGATACGATGCGTAGTTGCACCGGGCGTTCGGGAGAAAAGAGAAGAACCGTGTTTTTCGGCCCCAATAAATGAACTACACGCCTCGCAGAAAGTTCGAGGGACATTAGCTGTCGTGATGGAACGTGAAAGTTTGAGAACACGACATTACCCAAACAAACAATAAAAGAGAGAGTTAAGATTACTCTACGAGCCGACGACAACCTAAGCCTAATATTGTAAAAACATGAAATGACAATATAAGCACCCGTAACATCCATCCCACTAAAAAAAAATCTTGTCAGCAAGAAAGCAAGCACCATTCCTTCTAGCCGTTTTTTTCCAATATAAATTCCACATCCGTCCACAATTTCAGTTTATTTTACGATATTAGGCTTACGTGGATGTCGACTCATAGAAAAGTATTGACTTTCTCAACATTCATCCTTTTCATGCAGGTAACCTCAAGTTCCCAAACTTTTTGCCTTCTATTCCAACCACTAGCGTCACATTCCCGCCGAGTTGGAGCGTTCTGCGACGCGTATAATTAATTTATGTGGGTTTACTGTCCACATTGCACCATTTCTGTCGTCAGTGTTGTCAGTAGTTGCTCTCGGTTTGAGAAACACGATGAAAACTAAATTCGACAACTCAACAACTTCGCGTAATTTGTTTTTGTTTTTTTCACACAATACTTGGGCGACTAGAACAGCCATGTCTATCGGTGTGTTGCCCCAATTTTGAGGCAAATCAGCGACCATAAAAAAAAATCGTTGAAGTATCCCTTTAACGGTGAAATATATTAAGAAAACAGCTGCCTCACTTTAAAAATTTAAAACAAATTTTTGTTTCTCGATTTGGTCACAATGATTACGAAAAACCCGCCAAACGAACGAATTTATTCTATTCTCAACAAACCCATTCTACCATATATTACCAGCACTATCGTTGTAATTTTCTTATAGCCTAGTCGTACATTTGTTCAACGTGAGCACACGCTGTCGCGGCCGTTTAGAAAGGTAGCTGGAATTTCGGGCTTCCTCAAATTGAAGGTTGTTTATTACAAAACAATTTCTTGCAATAAAATTGTAGCTCCTAAAGCAACAAATATTTAGCACAATAACTTAACCGGGAGCTGATGTATAGACGCGTCATCAGCTCCCGGTTAAGTTACAGACTATAAACTTTATGTTGCAATTGGTAAACCTTAGTTGCTAAGAGTACCCGCTCCACAAATCTTCAAGTAAAGTATTTATAAAGTGCATTAAAACGTTATTAATTTAAATATATATATATATATATGTGTGTGTCTTTTCAGCAGTCTTAAATTCTACCTCGTCAGTGGTGCGCAGTAAAGGAACATTCTGTTCCCCATTCGGAAATAAATCACGGAATAAGATATCCTGATCATTGCACCAAACACGCGCGGGGTTCAGTTACAACTACAGCCGCGCACCGCCTTTAAGATTGCAACCGTCATCGTTACTTTTTTCCCTCCCGCCTCAAACAGAGAAAAAGACATACACAAGGACACGTAATTAGATGAAATCGCAAACGGTAATCAGCAGAAACATATGCCACATTTGTATATTCTGTTTCCTTTTTTGGTCGCAATAATTGCAGTGCAGGATTCGCGTCCCAAGGGGCTTCCGGGCAGAACCAAGACATGGAGTAGGCAGGCGAAAATGACATCGTCATCTGAATAAATTGAGGGCAGGAATATTACGCCGATTTCTCATTAGGCTTCGGTACTAATGGCTAGAACGAAGAAGAAGCGGTCAAATAACCAAGAAATGTATCTTCCTATTAAAACTTCAACGAGTGTATCTACATCTTACGCGGGAAAACGAAACAAGTACGTAAAAGAGAACGGGTTCGTGGATCCATTACCTATCTCATTAAAATCGCGCCTCGGAACCATTAGAGTTCGCTCCGCCCTCCCCTTTCTTGCAAAATGTAACTGTATGATTCATGGCGTGGCTGCAATATTCTTCCATCCAGAATTTGAGAGAAACCTATAAATGTAGCACGTAGGTGGATGACAGGGATATCTAAATAGAGGCAGAAGTAAACACACCAGCGCTGTATATTTCGCGGATGCAACCAGAAAGCCATTTTCAGAAGATTGGTCGTTAGACCGTATTATAAGGGACAAATCATGAGGCGAGGTGATTCTAACGATTTTATTACCGAATTAAAATATGTTTATATGTTCATTTGGTCGGAACGGCTCGTTGCAGATTTGTCCTCACAAGGATCAGCGCGGGATTGAAATAATACCAGCCTGCATATGTGGTTCGATCCAACTTCGAGCGTGGTAGGTCCGCTTCTCGCGAACGTCTGGACTCGACGTTGACCCGTACGCGTGAGAGCACTGGTCATGTCTTCCGAACTCGAAACCAGTTGTTGACACCACTGGGAGGGTTTCACAACCTTGTGCTGGAGTTAATGCAGACGACTTAATGTTCCAAGTATTCTTTACATGAATTGCTGTGAACTCGACAGATGGATGCAGCCAGGGGCTGTAAGAGACAGGTGCTAGTTCAAGCAAGTAATGCAGCAATGGCTCGAAAGATCGCGACAAACCTTTCATATATAGACGGAGGTTGATTTAGCTTCCTATTAAATTATTAAAATGTGAATTACTTAAAAAGGAAACATTAATCTTTTTTGATTTTGGTTTACAATATACATGACCATAAATCATTAGGAGATACAAAATAATTCTACGCAAAGAAGACGCTGTATTAAAGGAAGCGGGACTGAAAATACTCACAATAATGCTTGTTATCAAATTTAAAATCTGCATCTGTAGCGTCATAAAATCCTAATCCCGATGCTAAAAAGTGCACTATCGTGGGTTAAGCTGCAGACACCAGATATCGGCGTCGCAGCCTCATCCCCATAAAATACATAACTAAACTTAAGTACCGATTACGCTCAGTTTATATTATTGTACGCTTAGACACCTACGAGTATGTGCATATTGTTGGATTTATTTGCATTTGGGGTAGTGTTAATAGCAATTTCAATGTTTTACTTTAAATTTGTTCTTTTGTTTTAGTGATGAAAACAATATCATTCTTGTACTGCTATTGTGTACCTAAAAATAATAATACTTTGCCTTTGCTGTATGTACTAATCTGGTTGCTTGATGTGGTGGTTTTTGTTTTATATAGGGTATTATGCACGTGTTTTTATGCCTTGTATGTTGCTTGCTAGTTGCTGTCTAAAGGCTGCAAAAGCCTTGTCAAATCAAGAATTTTCAAATGGTCTCCTGCAGCCTGCATTTGTATCTCCTGCAACATAAAAACCTTAATACGTTTTATCGAATAAATTCATATATAAGAATTAATTTATTAATCTGTTAATGAACATAATATAAACAAGCAATAATCTATCTATTTAAATACCTATTTAAATAATTAATTAATTAAATATTTTATAGAACCACCCAGCAGTTTCGGTGGTATTAGATTGGACTTTTTTTCTCTTCATACTCTATCTTGAAGATAAACAAGGAATTTTCGAAGCAACAGAAGATTGACAGCCGAAGCGCATTTGAAGCCAGGTGTTGTTCAACATGTGCAGACATGGGCCTCCACTGCTATTATTCCGGAGTGGAGCTTGAGTAAAGTACCCAAGTCGTGCTTGTGTAAATGTTACTGCTCCGTTTTTGTATGAAATATAAAGTAATTGATTTTATTATTCCGCACATTTTATTTATTTTCCTTTGCGTTTTCCGTTTCTCTACGTGTACGTGTCGTTGTGAACCAATTCATACCAGTACAGCAACGTCTTGCGAGGACGTAGCTGTACTTCGCGTATTTGTGAACAGCGACTACATTTTTAGCTTCCAGAAAGATGGTACCGCAATAAATAAGAATTAAAAGATCAGGCAGCGTGGGTCGAAGTGTCGGAGTTTCTTAATCCGAGACAACCCCTGTCGTCACGCTTCACTTCCTCTGGAGGTTATTCTTTAGTTTGAAGTTAAGTTACTCTGAACGTGTGTTTTCCAAAGCGACTCACATTAAAAACACCCTACTTGTTTGATTTTTTTAAAATCTTTATTGGGAGCCTTATTTACTCATTATTCATTGTTCACTGGTTTAGATTCTAGTGTATTACAACGTCGGATCCCATGCCCGTGTAAATTCATTACCTCTCTTTTTATCACCACCGCGCTCGAACTACCGTTCCATTGGTGGTTCCAGCGAAATCGACGGCACCTAGCGGCTAGAAGAGAAAGCTTTGGCGGCAGGTTCGCTCGCAGCCTTCTCGAGCGAATCGAATGTTCACAACGCCTGGCGGCTTGAAAAAGAAACTTCGAAAGCAGGTGCAAGAACACGTGGTGAAAATAGCCAATACTTTGTCTAGTCTTTCTCGGATCAATTCATTCTAGAAAACAAAATATTCGGATCAATACCCGAAGGCTTACAACTAAAATAACAAGCACACCGGACGTGTGACGCAAAAAACCCCGATGTGGATAAAAACAAAATTATAACTGTATCAACATGCTTCGAAGTAAAGAAAGAAAACAAACCAGGAGAGAACCAATTCTACATTACTGATGCGGTAAGTTTGGTGTAGAACAATAGGGAAAATCAAATCCACCAAAACAAAAACCGCAGACGTGGTTTCGGTTTCCCGGTGGGAAAGGGCGCCATTAATCAAATCAACAGGATGCTGGGAACCGCTACACGACGTGTCAGCAAAAAGAAGCGGAGAAACAGTCGAGGTTCAACACAAATCTAGTACATAGCATTTATAGCCGCCACGGATGTTCCAGGTCACGATGCTACTCTAATCGGGGTGTCACACCACACAGGGTTCCTTTGGTCATGGAGAAGTGAATTGGTCACTGCCATGAACGTGAGCTCAAAGAACGGAATATACTAGCGGAAGAAAAGCATATTACATACCGCCAACACGAATAACGGTTTATAAATGAAGAGACAATAAGGCAGAGAGAAACATAGCTACATAAGCTAACACACATGCGCAAACACCCTAATTCAGTTGGTCACATATATCACACAACAAAACAAATGATGTACATGCCAATCATATACGGGTGGGCGAACGAGAGTATGCATTTATTATTTTTATAATATGCACGTGCGAAAAGTCACGTACACCGACACGGGACACCAAGACATTGACCATAACATCGGTCCTGAGATGTAAATGTGATTTGCACTGAACGAAGTGTAGCTCTAATATAAAATCCACGACAGTTGACAGAATCGAATAATGCTCGAGGGCATAGAAAGCACAATAAAGGCTGTAAAGGCTAGGCTAAAGTGACCTCCGCTCGTAAAGAAAACGGAGATATTTGTTCTGGAGTGCCGGCGGAATAAAGCAAATAAAAACTGCGCGGCCATCCCGAAAGCACAAAAACAAAACAAGAGGAGCATCTTGAACAAAATATAAACAAACAAAAAGGGTACAGCGTGTCCACGGCCGTCAGAAACCTTTCAGCATCAACTCGATAAGCCTGGGTAGCACCTCAAACAAAACTCGCCGGAGCTATATCGATTCAAAAGAACCCGTAAAAGTCAACAGTCGTGAAACGACGAAGAAAAAACGCAAAGAAACTGAAGATTTATTATCAAAACAAAGAAGGCAAGATCAAACAAAGACATCGCCAAGGACGTTCATTCGCAAGAAATAGCACCACAATGACAAACACATCAAAAAAGGAAAAAAAGCGAATCATCAAACCTTAACACAATTGTCTCGCATGCCGCTACTTTTTCCAGCCTTTAAAGCCCGACTTGTACCGCGGCCGCGCGCATTCTGTCCAATCCAGGAACGCAGAGACACGCTCCCGAAAAGGGAATCTGGCGGGCGCATCAAAAGAGGAGCACAAAAGACTTGGACAAAAAACATGTAAGAAAACACAGAACTGTGGGTGATCAAAAGAATCTTCCTTCCTTACCATCTCCTTTTCACGCCCGCCCACGTATATATTCTCATATTGCCGAAAAAGGTTTCCCTACTCCCACTCTGTCCACTACCAGCAGGGAAAAGAAGGTGAAACGGTGCGACGGTTACGAAGGAAAGAGAACCGTCAGAAGAAGCGCTCCCCGCGTGTTCCTTTGTTTTTATTGCGGGGCAAGAGTACTGGGATGCAGGGACAACAAAGCACTAACGTAGTGACCCCGTGCCGGTTAAGCACAGCCTTTAATATGCAGGTGAAAGATATAGGGATTTTATTCCCCTAGGAGACATGACTGTGTGCATAAACGAAGCGATTGCAAATACATTCCTTAATGGGAATCAATAAGGAAAATGAAATAACAGGAAGAGACGGATGGGAGAAACATTCAAGCTTGATAGGAGAGCCAATGAAATGGCCGTTTTGAATTATTCCCGGTAGACCGTGTTGTCCTCAGATCCCAAAGAAGGTTTAGTTGAAACTGAAAAATAAATGGTGCGCCGAAGGTTATGTTCGGCTCGAAAGAATGAGGATGGGTAGAAAATACTGCATTTGGTTCTTGTCGGCCCTCCTTTTGCGTGATTAAGGCACCTCCTTCACTGTCCACTATAAAGAAACTCAAAGCGCTCAAATTATTTATCTTTTTTGGTTTAGGGGTTTCGCATGTCATAATTCAAATTCTAATTATAAAATAAAAATAAGGAAAGTCATAATAAATAAAACTACATAACGCGTAAGTCTTGTTGCCTAAGAATCTCAAAAACGAAAAATATTTTCTTTAATATATATATGTAGGGTACAATTTACCAGTATGTAATATTATCTGTAAAAACAAATTGCAGAGTTCGATTCAAATTATTTTCAAATTAGTTCATCCACTGAACTAGTATATGTATAAGTCTTCACAAGCCTTACTTCCACAAAAATGTTGCATTCCTTAACAAACTTGTCCACCACAATAAAAAAATTCAACGCCGTAAGAGAAAATAACAAGCTCACTGTCCAAATGAGAGGTACCATTAAAAAAATTAAATACGTTTACAAATTTCTCTAATGCGAAACTAGAGCGCAGCTCTTGAAGAAAAAGAGTCGAGGGTATGCCCCTCCTACTCCTTTCCTCCTCCTCGTCCTTCTGTCCTCCTCTCCTCCTGCCGCTGAATATGTTCATGGGTGAGGTGACACGAAGCTGTGACGTCATTTTCCCCGCTAAATTTAGCAAGGAAACTGAATTGGTGTCGATGTCACGTTACGTCAATTTCCCCGCTAAATTTGGCGGGAAAATTTTTCCGCTAACTTTAGCGAGAAACTTTCCCGCTAAATTTAGCGGAAACATTTCTCCTCTAACTTTAGCGGGGAAACGTCCGATAATGCAACGCGGGTGGTTATGCCGACGCCGACGGTGATGCCGTTCAACCTGGAAACGGGCGCCTAAGAGCTGCTCTAAAATAGGCGTTCTGACCAGCCCACCTTGAACAGATTATGTGTTAACACATTCATTGAGCAAGTACATCCACCGATTCATTATATCCATCGATGGATGTAATTGCAATGTGGATATACTACCTCGTCGGTTGTGTTGACATGTGTATGGATCTAGCTGCTCGATGGACGTAGTTGCTCGATGGATGTACTTTCTCATCCTTCCTCTTCCGATGCCTAGCGTGCCATTACATCAATCATGCCAGCGCAACCATAGAAGCCAATTTGGACGCAATTTGGGTTTTTCGCGTTATTCACATTCTTATGCGGAGAGCGAATTCGTCTGCTTCTTTTGCAGGGATTGTGATGACGTCAGAATGCCGAGCTCTGATTGGTTCTGACTGAAGGATAGTGGGTAGACCTCAAGACAGCCTGCTTTGAGGTCTACCCTCTATCCTTCCATTCAGAGCCAATCAAAACTCGGCGTCTTTCTGACGTCACCGCAACCCCTGTGCAAGATACAGACACCTTGCTCTCCGCATTGGCTCAGGAACCACAGGGAACAAACGGTAAACCCCAGAACGTTAGTATATCGCAATTATATCCTATAAGAGATTCAGAATTTTCTTCTCAAAGCGAAATCAAAAGTGTGTTTTTGTGTACAGTCCTAATTCTATAGTAAACTTTATATTTGGTTAATTTTGGGGTGAAAAAAGCAGTAACTAAAGTTTGATCACTGTGGAAACAACAAAGAAGCCGACTATGCGTGTTCGACTTTGGAGACGCCGAGGGCCGCAGAAGGTACATGAAGCAAAAAGGGTCATTTTATTCGCTTTTGTACATTCAATTTAGCGTATAACTTTTCAAACTAATGTGAACTATCGTACAGCATAGTTAAACGAAGAAATAAACCGGCGTGATTGATGGATGTAATGGTTCGTTCTCGGACGAAGTTGCACGATGGATGTGATGGCGCGGGAAGTGCAATGACACGATGGATGTAACGGCATGATGGATGTAATGGCACGTTGGATGAACTGGCCAAAAATGGATGTTATGGCACGATAGATGTGCTGGCCCTATGGGTGTATGGATGTAATGGCACATAGAATGTGTTGGCCCCAAGCCCCTTTAACACTGCACCTTAGCCTCCGTCGTCAAGTGAGAAAAGCTCAACTGTCTTGCAACTGAATGTCTAATCATTGTTTCAATCAAATGGTCCCACTAGGTACGCATAATGTTAATGATAAGTGATAGGAAATACTCACGCTTGCATATAACAACGAGTCGTCTACGCCACCAAAAACAAAAGCGACGAGCGCATACGTTTGAGCAAAGCACCGTGAGGAAACACACAGACGCAGCGGCATACACAAAAAAGGTCAGCTTTCAAAGCAACCAAGTACGCGGCGTATTTCTGTTCGCTCAGCTTATTTGTATTATAGTATATAGCCGTCGGTTTCTGAGCCCATTGCCAAGCCTCTTTCAAAGTTGCCATCGCTGCTTACCCGCAAACGCAACCCTTTTACCAGCTGACTTTTCGTCTATGTTCTTTACCTTCCCCTGTACTAAAAGCAGCGGAGCTACTCTTCTGACCGGCAACCTTCGTCATAGGGCTTGCGCAAGACACCTTACGCAAAGCACTTATATAAGCAAGTTGGGTCGAATGTGCGGTGTATGCACATAAGGCTGCCATTGTCGGGCGAACGCACATACCAGTGACATTGTTGGAGAGGAGGAACTTCCCTTTTTTTGGCTGCTATTCCCCTGGTTCTGTTGGTTGCATTTTTCAGAGCGCTGGCAGGCGTCGATCGTTAAAATCGTCGTGCTGGGAGGATAAAATAACACGATATAAAAAGAATTCGAGGCTTCTGGCGCTAAATTGTTTTTCGCAGCCTGCCCGCTACACCCAGGGGGCCTCGTACATATGGATTAGGGAAAGAAAAAAGACCCCCCCCCCCTTATTCTTCTCGGGAGAGGACGCGTCATCGTGCTGCTCTTTTTTTCCCGGACGATGGCTGGCAGGCTAACAGACGCTAAGCGAACGCTGCTAACGAGACACAACAGCTGACTCGGGTTCAGAGAAACGCTAAGATGATTAGGAGGGTCGGTGTGGTTACGACACTCCGTGTTAATGTTTTTTTGTTGTTTTTTCTTAATTGCAGTTGATTATGGCCGGTCGTCGTAGGTTTCGTCTGAGGGATTCGTGGGGTTTGGGGAAATAGTACGGGGTGGTTGGCATAGAGATGAAATCAATACTTTATGTTAACTAAGTACCGTGCGTATGTACCTACTGAGTTACATGAGTGACTGGTCAACAAAAAAAAAATTTTGGACCAATTTGTTTTTAGTAAAACGTTTTTGCGACATAAATATTTTGCCACAAGTATATTATATTGTCCTGAACCAGAATCCTAAGCCAGAGCAACGCGCATAGTTTTACTCAGTATCTGAATATTAATACCAATATATTCATGCGTAAAATTTTGTTTTCAACTCGCTGCCTGCGGCACGTTTCATAAATTAAGGGTTGCCTATTCTGCCAATGCAGATTTTATGTAGCTGTTCGTGCATTTTATGACGCCGGTCAGAGGTATATAACTACAACCACGAATTATATAAGTATTAATAAAATATTGGTAAACAAATAGGTATGGAAAAAGATGGAATGCATCGCGCTTTACCTTAAACAAATATATAGCTCCATTCCCAACCCCACCACCACCACCTGGAAAGGGGGGGGCGATATTGTGGCCATCGGCAAGCAATATCCGAGGGACAGTGTCCGAGGCGGTAGCCGCCACCTATGGAGCCCCGGACCATGCGCCCCACTCGGGGGCATAACTAGTCGTCACTTTCTTATAATTAAGTTGATATATCCGTTCATATACCGAGTTTTTCAGCGAAGACTTTTTATTTAATTACTACCAATGAACTGGGTGACGAAAAAAAACTATTTCTGGGAACACACTGCCAGTGACGGTGGACATTAGAGATGGCAGAAAGCATACTAATTAGGTAAGTAGCAACTAATTGTACAAAATAACTTATTAGTTGGTTAAAGTAAACATATGGCTCTGATTACTAACTTGCTGAGCGTCATCATAGTCCTCTAAATAAGTCAATTTTAGGATGACTTAATGAACGTGTGAACCACAGGAGTGCGCTAAAGTTACCACTCATTCGGCGTGCACAAAGCTGGTGATGCAGAACTCGGATGATATTCTTATCCGCAAATAGCCACACAAATGTGTACACAGTATATACATTTTTTTTCTCGACCACGCCTTTTTGTAGAGTAGTTGAAACACCTAGTATAGCTCGATTCCAAATTCCCATTATCTGGTTATTTCATCGTGAATACAATCTCTTTATGTGCTCTTTGTCTTATTTTCGACTTTACCAATATTAGGTATTTCGTTCTCTGAGGAAGCTCCGGCAGGTGAAGCGATTAGATAATTGAACTATCGCGTCAAATAGGTTCGCCCCAGATACGAACCGTGATGTTCTGTAAAGCTTGCTTTCCTGCCAACTGACGTTTTATGTGGAGAAGCCACGGCACATGCGAAATTCCCACCGGACACGATTAACTGATCGAGATCCTTTTCTATCTGCTACTACTGCTACATTGCGACCTGCACACAGTTTCGGGAATTAAGAGGGCGGGGTGGGGGGTTTTAACTTGATCACCAAGCGCGCTCAACAAAAATATCAAATAAACTTTTTTTTTTTTTTTTTTTACAAAAAACAAACTCGTTCTTGGTGATTTTATATACTTCCGTGACGGCACATCATTATGAAGAGCCCTCCCCTTCCATCACAGAGCTGATTTCCACCCGCCTCTTCCCAGCCCTTTCCCACAAGCCTGACAAATAAATCCGCCCCTGCCTCCACATACGCATAAGCTTCATTGCAGATTGCGCATACTTCGATTCTTCCCTAACCCGAAAAAAAAAAAAACGTATTCCACCCACTGACTTTATATTATATTGCTGGCCTTACATTTAAGATTAAGAAAACTTCACAATTTAGCCTTCGGCTGCGTGCACCAATGTCAGTTTTTTTAGAGCCCAGCTCTTAGGCGCCCGTTTCCGGCTTGAGCGGCGTCACCGTCGCCGTTGCCGTCGGCGTAAACCTGAGGTCACGTCATCCCCGTGAGGTCACGTGACCCCGGTGACATCACGTGACCTCCATGAGGTAACGTGACCCCCTTGAGGTCACGAGGGTCACGTGACCTCACGGTTACGCCGACGCCGCTTGGATGGAGGAGTAGCAGGCAGGATGAAGAGGTGAGGAGGAGGGAGGAGGGGTACACCCTCCCCTCAGTACCCTTCCCTCCTCCTCCTCAAGAGCTGCGCTCTAATTCGGCGTTACAGGGAGTTGTAAACTGCTTTCATTTTTCTTCTATTTTTAGGTCAGTTTAAATGTTTAAGCGCGTTTTGATCTTGTCCTATGGACAATACTAAGAAACTGCCCGGTTTAGTTTAGAGTTCCATTGTTTTGACGATGTTCTTATAACGGCTTACGTTGACACACTCAAAGCATCAGATACGTGATATAGATAGCTCTCGAACGAGGTCTTCGCGCACTCTTAGCCAAAACCTTGAAAGTACTTTACCTTCCAAAAAGAACAACGCAAGTGACGGCAGCTGAGCGAATCGGCCCAAATGAGTAGGGTAATAATTCCAGCAGAAGCAACCCCGTGGCTCTGTCATTTTTTTAAAGGGGTGAAATCACTCGTAACCTTTATATCGTAACGTAGCTAGAACAAGAACTCTAAGTTCAAAGGACTAACATATATTGTGCCTGCAGTACAGAACCAGATAAAATGTTGGGTGCCGGATGAACTGCTGTATCTGTAAACACCCGCAATGTCTGGCGAGAAAAAATAAACCTCAAACCGTGAAGGTCTCCAGCTTTCTCCCGCCGTTGTCCCGGCATTTGTAAGAGGCGCAGTAAGAAAAAACTGCAGCCTGGTCAGAGGCTTCTATCGGAGCTTCACGTTACACCGAGCCTACTTCTGCGAGTAAATGTCCTGCAAACCACACTCTCTCTATAGCCTGCCGAGATTACGAACAATGAAGCGTCTTGCGCAGCGATTTTCGTCCAGGCTTCATCACGAGGAGCTCAAAGGACAAGACCGGTAAACTGTGGCAAAGATCTAGAAAATAAACCGTGTCGTAAAACAGTAGCAGGGAAGCATGCTATCGGGAATGTCTTGGTCGTTGTTCAAGCGAGTGGAAACAACATCGAAAGAAGACGCCCGGTGCAACGTCCTGGTTCAGATAAGGGGGATATTAATTCGTTTTCAAGAACCTACTACGCGGGAAAAACTTGCTTCCTTTCTTCTTTTTTTTGTTTTGCTGATTATTTTGTTTTCGAAGAATTTACCCTCATTCACGGCTTAGTAAAGGAAGGAAAAGGCGGGAAAGAAAGTGAGTTTCGTACGGGATGCTTGCGTCACATGGCGTTGTAGCCAAGATAAGAGAAACGCGCTCGTAACAGGTTCTTGTCTCTCCCGCGAAGAAGGCGATGCCATCGAGCGATCGTCGTTGGAAGTTTTTCACTCGGAATCCTTTAAGGAAGCCTCCGAACGATCCATCGGTGACATGAGTTACGTCTTGTTTGCGCGTTTCTTGCGCAACTAAAGACACTCTTCTCATGCTGAGTCGACAGTTTCGCAAGAACCACCACTTTGTCGGCGTAAAATATCACTTTTCCCGGTGAAAGAGAATTTTTCCTGGACGGACAAAATCGAAACTAACAAGGCATAGAAGATGCAAAGGGGTGAAACCACCAAACAATTAACATAAACTAAATAAAATATACAGAAGCAGCTTAAAGAAGATAGCATACAAAGAGATCATCATTTTTGGAATAAAACAGTATAAAAAAGTCCTTCTCTTCCTTGTCGTCGTCTGTCATCACCTCAGTCTCGGGTTTTTCACTAAAATGTTTAATATACACCAGCTCACTTGCACCCTTACGTTCTGCTCACAAACCATTACTCGCCTTTCACTCATGAATATTAGAACGGGCTTTAAGGATCCTGTCTCTGATTGCTTCCAATGCATAAATTCAGGATACACGTAGATGCTCAGAGCCCCATCTTTAAACATACTCAGGTGTGATGTAGAACAATGAACTATACGAGTATATTAAAATGTGTTGGTGCCAAAAATGAATCCTTAAATTCAAGGTAGGTGCTAGTCCTAGAACTTGTTTTTTTTTTAATTTTAGATTTTTGTTTCAAGTTCCTTCTCTTCCCCCCCCCCCTTCCCCGTCATCCACGCACCCATACTTTCCCCCTGCTGGTACTTTGAAACACAACAGTACAATTTCCCATAAAAATATATGTTCACAGTCAGATTCCTTGCCTGCATTTAGTTTCCCGTCTCCGAACTAAAATAAACAAGCCAAACACGCGACATGACCCGCAAATTGTCACGCAGCTTTCGGCGCAAACTTTCGTCACTAATGTTTTTTGCGTTTATCTTAGCGATTGTCGGGTTCTAACATCATGTCTCTTCGCTCCTATTCTTTTCTTTTCTTAAGTTCTTGCTTCTGAAATGCGAGTCACACAGTTCGTTCTTTTCCAAGCCGACGTAGCTGGCTCCCAAACTTCGGAAAGCATTTTTATTTCATTTCCCAATCTTCGACTAGTGCTGCCCTAAAACGCCGACGATGCGACCAAAGTGAAAGCGTCCCTTGCCAGGGGCTGAAGCTTGCCTTGCACACGCAAGCGAAGCATTTTCCGAGCGCCGACCGTTGGCAGCCTAAGTCGAATCTGGTGTATACCTCCTTCCCCGCCGCACTCACTGCCTCTTCCACCCTGAAAAGTACGAGTTTAAAGCCTGCTTTTTTTGTTCGCCGGCCCCAAATGGAAAGGAACGGCTGAGATGACGACGGGCTCAGAATCTCGCTGCCAGATAAAAATGGCTTCCCCCGGCGCGTCTGGCTGCTGCGGAGCGGCAAATGGTGGAAAAACGGCGTTGCTATACGGGCGTTTGAACTTGCTCTAGACGACAGTGTTCGCCGTTCCTGAGAGAAAATTCCTTCGGGAACCCTTTCTTCTTCTTTTTTCTTTTTTTTTGCTCATGTGGCCATCGGATTGTTCTTGGGTTAGGCCAAAGAAAACGTTTACGGTCTATTGTTTTCGGAATATGCAGGACTCGAACCAAACACTTTGTTGAAGCAAAAAAAGAAAACAACGTGTAGCTTTGTTTGAAACTGTTCAAGAGGGCACATTGTCTTTACGTGAAAATTTGACTGTTTCAATTATTGTAAAAACAAAACCAGAATTTTTTTTTATATCAACGGCTTTGTAGCATTTTACTTAATGTTTTTTTTTCTGCGTACGGGGTTCATTTGTTTTGTTATTTGGTTTTAGTTGACGCACTTTATGCAGTGTTGCCATTTTAGCGATTTTGTCGCTAGATTTAGCGATTTTTTATACATTTATCGACGGATTATCTTAATTTAGCGGCTAGCGACTTTTTTAACGACTTTGGTGTTCAACCGTAATCTTGTTTTTTGTTTTTAATTTTAGAGATGCTCGCGGGCTAAACCCTTTTGCCTCTCTAGCCGAGTTTGCTTTGGATATATGCTCAATTTAGCGGCGCGCTTAAAAACAATGTCAATACTGTCAGCACTGCAGACGCTGCAGACCATCTCTCCCGCGCCCACGTACCCACGTAGCCAACGTTGCCACGTGCTCTCCGCCAAACGCGGAGAGCACGTGGCAACGCACGCGGCAACGATGCACGAGGCTAGCGAAGCGCAGCCGCTTCGCTAGCCTCGCTGCATCGTTTCGGATTCGAAAGCTTCGGTTCGCGTTTCGATCCTGAGATGCCGAAAGTGAAGTACAGCCAGAAATTCAGAGATGAATGGCTCAAGGATCCTATGCTGTGCAACTGGCTGGTTTGCAAGACCAAGAAATGTGGGACAAAAGTTGCCGAGTGCAAATATTCCAGTTGTGAACTTGGGACCAAGTACTCTGATCTCGGGAAGCACCGGCTGTCAGAGAAACACAAAATACCGGAGATATGATTATTTGAGATTCACTTACTTTAGAAGGGTTTAATAAGCTTTTGGGAATTCAGCGAATATTTTAGCGACTTTCTGGCGAATCTAGCGAGTGTTTAGTGACTTCCTAATCTCAATTTAGCGGTACCCTCAAAAAAAAGTTGGCAACACTGACTTTATGGGCGTCGCTTGATCCTCGTCACTGTTCTCTCCGGTAAATTAACTGTGGGACAAAGGTTATTTTTTATCTGGGTCTCGCTTTAATTCATCAACGAAGTGAACAACAAAGTAGAAATACTTTATATAGCGTAACCTAAGGCGCAAAAAACAACGAACATTATGCCTGACACCATGCTTCCTAACGTTCACCAGCTAGCTCAATTACAGGTTCTCCTACATAAATACCTATTGAGCGATTTACTTTTCAGACATATCTTTATTTCGTTTCTCCTTTACTACGACCGCAGCCGATACTAGGACGCGACGGAGTTGATCAAGCAGCGCCGACAGAACATCGTCACGAACATCGTCACGCACTTGTAGTGATTGAGGGCATGCTATTACCCGTGAAATAATCACGCATAGAAAGAAGAGCAGGATGATGGTGCACATATTGTGCGTGATTGGTTTATTCGGTAATATACAACACAAAACACACTTCGAAAATTACGCGTGTAGCGCAAATTTTAAAGTGATCAAAATTTCAGTCGACGCGCGAGGCAAGTACGCGAAAATGCGCCCTGCAAGTTTACAGTGTTTGCTTAGCTTACTTTGTAATATTGAATTATCTTTTTTCCTTTGCTCCGCAGTTTTTGTCACAACAAATAATTCAACAGTAAAACAGAAAAAAATTGAGCTATTTCTAAACCGGGTGTTTTTCCGTAATTCTTTTAGTGGTTTTTCTTTAGTGAATTTTTCTCTTCAGTGATTTTTTTAGTTCTGGGTTAAAGTGGGAGCCTGAAGGCCACTACAAAAAAGTAAAATTTGATGATTAGTGGCCTATATATTTAAAAGCCTTCAAATAACATTTTATTCATTTTTATTTTCATTTTGGGGCATAATTTAGTTAGAAAATACGCGTTCGATCTCAGTGTTGTATGGCCGTTACGTGAAACTTTGACTAAAGAAGTCATAGTGAGTGCTACAGGCGAGAAATATAATTCATGTACACTTCTTACGGTTTCAAACCAAACACCAAGTGAATAAAAAGCCCCCTGTGGTCAATAGTTTTGCACTGCACTTGCGTCGTACTGCAGACATCGCCTGCGGCGCGGATTCGTGGGTTGCGAAGACTGCGCAAGGATGACGTTTCTCGCTTCTTAGCACACATTACAAGTTTCTTTTTTTTTTTTCATCGCGACAAAAAGTTTTTAATGAAAAGAGCTACGTTTAGGGTGGATACGTGAAACCTGAATCACAACGGCATTTTCTGTTTGAAAGATATCAAACTTCTCGGCATAAAAGAGATGCAAGAAAAAATATTGTTAAATGTTATTCGATGCAGTGTCATGCGACAATGCTTTGACAATAATCAAAACGAGATTTATTTGCTCAATCTGCCTTTTTTACATCAAAGTAGTACCTCCCATTTTGCAAGTACCCTTAGAATATATTCTCATACATATATATATGTATATATATATATATATACATATATATATATATATATATATATATATATATATATATATATATATAATATTACTGGTATGTTACTGAACTTCCTTTACAAACGCTTATAACGCTCATTTGTTCAATAAATTATATATTTTTGTGTTAGTTGAGAACGACAAGAAAGAAAAAGACCGTTGCTGTAACTCGGCCCATTTTACAATCTCGTGCTGAGTAACACTATGGTGCCTAAAACCTGTCTCTGACTGGTGTGTTTACCACGTACAAAAAAGTAGTCCCTTGATTTTCGCCTGGTACGTCATAGAAGTGTCGTGCTGTCGCGAGTAGCGATCCTGGTGGCGTCCCAACAGGTGTTGTGTATGTGGCAGATGCCTGTTTTCCTGCAGGTCGCTCTCCAGTGTAATAGTCCACGGAAGCCTCGGAAGCCAGAAGTTCGGACGCCGTTGCGACAGCGACACACGCGTTGGGTTTTGCTACTTGCAACCTTCCAGTTAGCATTTCTACGACCAGCCGCAAGGATCGCGACATCCGACAGCATGACACTGCGGCTTCTGTGACGTCGTCGGTTGCCACTTTGGGACCACTTTTGGTGTACGGGCAGCATAGAACGCTAAACACACCAGTCTAAGACGCGCTCCAGGCACCATAGGAACACTAACACTAACGGACTACATTTTTCTGGCCTAAATCGGTCATATCGACACAAGTGCATCATGTTTTCTTTTTACAACAAAAACCTCATTCAGACTCGTTCGAAACCACGACATTCAGAACACTCGTGTGATTCGTACGAAACTAACAATTACTCCCTTCGTTATGTACTGTGCCTAAAAAGAAAAAAGCTGAAATTAATACACTTCACAAAATACCTATTTATCTTGTCGGATATGAAACTGTCTCGACCTTAGCATAGAAAAAAATTAAGTAGTTCCTTTTTATTATTTTGACGTAGCGCGCATAGGCGGGGCGGTACGTGTCTAATGGCGGTGCAGCGACACTCTGTGACGATTGGAAAGAGAAAACGTGTACGTTGGAACTCGTCCTTCGCCCATTTAATTAATGCGAACGAGGTACGTCCTCGCCAAGTAATGGACACTTCGCCGGGGGTTTCACGCTTCGAACGATTCGCCGAAGCTTTCCACGCCCTGTCAACGGGACGCACGATCACGCCACCGAGGAGACACTGCACAGCCTTTGAAAACGAATAGATGAGATGGTGTAGAGCTTTTGTTTCAGTGGTTAGAGTCCGCACAAAAATCTGAGAATTAAATGGGTGGAAAAAAATGAAGAAGATGGAGTCTGAAAACCGGTAGTCATTTCATTCAAAGAGACTCCGCCCAGGCGAACTTTCCCGACATAAAAGCAAAGAGCAAGAAAACAAAACTTGAATTTGTAGTTCGGGACACTCCAGGGAAGAGATTCTGGCAAGACGGGAACAGAAAAACACCCAATCTCGCATAACGTTACTGTTTATTAAAAGTTTTCTCCCCCGAATCCCTTTGTCGCCTTTGTGTGTTTGCTTTCGCCTTTGGGAATTAGCTATCACTGGCTAAACCTATTACTCACAGTAAATGCGGCGTGATACAGCGCTTATATTTTTTTTGTGCGTGGTTTATTTAGCTAGAGATAGCGACCGCCGAAAAAAGGTGAGGGCCGTGAGGGTGCAATTTTGGAACCGCTTGATTGCATCCATCACTGGTAGTGTTGGCTCCGGTTTGACTTAATGTAAAACGCAGTATAGACCTTTGCAAAAATCGCCTTCTGCGAGCTGCCATCTTTGTCTGCTGGGCTGTGGAATACCTTCTGAGCATGCGCTGTTGCTCTGCTGTGCCCTATATCGGACGCTGCGCACGCGTCCACAGCTCATTGACTCAGCATTTTCGCCCGGGTGATAAGCGATGCATAGGCCTATAGGGTGGGGTAATTAAAGACGTCTGATTTAAAGAGTTCCACCGTATCCGTTCATCCAGAAACCAACGTAGCAACGTTGAGGGCCGGGTGATTCCGATTGTCAGGAACTTCATGGCGCAAACGTATTACTTCTAAAATTAAGAATGCAAAAATGCATTTGAAAGCTCTCTATCTGTTTTGTTCACTTCTAAAGTAAAACCACATAACGTCAATGCCGGCGCTATTTTATTTTTGTGCGTGTGTATTTTGAGTGACGATTGGCGGTCTAGGAAACACCCCATGCTACAAATGTAACATTCCGTACGTAATTCGAGGTGACTTTTGTGGCAGGTCATAATATCTGCTTCATCGCCTCTACCCTCGTCGTTTTCTTAGTCATAACTTCGTCCATCATCCGACTAGCTTCATTTGTAAAGTTTCTTTCTTTAATTTTTTTGTTACAAAAAACAACACCAAAGGGTTGTCTCCACGACACAGAGTCCGGCTGACGTGCGGCCCGGGGCGACACCTGGTCTCCGTCATAAAAGACAATTCCGCCCTTGTCACCAGGCGGGACGTGACAATAAACCGGGCGGTGCCAGCTCTGACAGCTCCGCAGCCAGACACAAAGAAAAAGGGAAAGAACATGAAAGAGGAGGAGGAGGAGGTGTAGAAGTAGAAATAAGAACATGAAGACATTTCGACAAAAAGAGGAAAAGGCAGAGGGGAGTGTGTCGTCAAACCAATGACTATTGGGACACTGCCACTGTCCCGAAATGCCCAGCATTCCGGCCACTGAAAGAAGCAACCCAATCAATACCGCTTTCACCTGAAGCTACGTTGGACATAAAAAAAGAGAATAAAAAAAACGAAAGCCGTTTACAACTCCCCGTAACGCCGGATTAGAGCACAGCTCTTGAGGAGGAGGATGGAAGGGTACTGAGCGATAGGATGGAAGGCTGCTGAGGGGTAGGTGACTCCCTGAGGTCACGTGACCTCAAGGGGGTCACGCGACCTCAGGGGGTCACGTGATATCAAGGGGTCACGTGACCTCAGGGGGTCACGTGACATTATGGGGGTCACGTGACCTCACAGAGTCACGTGACTTTAGAGGGGTCATGCGACCTGAGGGGGCCACGTGACCTCAGGCGGAGTCACGTGACATCAGGGGGTCACGTGACCTCAGGCGATAACCCTCGTGACCATCTTGAGGGTAACCCGAGTAACCCTTGTGAGAGTAACCCTCGTGACCCTCGTGAGGTTAACTCTCATAACCCTCGTGACCCTCGTGAGGGTAACTCTGGTACCCTCATGACCCTCATGAGGGTAACTAACCCTCGTAACTCTCGTGAGGGTTACGAGGGTTACCAGGGTTACTCTCACGAGGGTTACGAGGGTAGCCCTCGTGATCATCGTGAGGGTAACCCTCGCAAAAGTAACTTTCGTAACCCTCATTAGAGTAACCCTCGTAATCCTCGTAACCCTTACGAGGGTTACGAGGGTTACACGAGTTACGCCGACGGCGACGCCGCTCCAGCCGAAAACGGGCGCCTAAGAGCTGCGCTCTAAAAAAACACATTTTCACTATAGAGTGAACTTTCTAAGGCATCCTGCAGTTTTCATCATACCCGCAATACGTCGGCTGTAGTCCGTTTCCCATTAAGTCCGAACGCAGCCAAAGGTACGACATAACGTGGGTCACTTGAGCAGCGCCTAAGGTAATATCGTCATAGCACTGGTCGTCTTTAGAGAGTTTTAAGGAACCGTTTTTGCGCAACCGATACGGTACGATGGGCCCTCCGGTACGAAGTGCGCATCTGCGAGTCTTCTGTGGTAGCGCATGCACAGTTGGAACCGGAGGGCCCACTGTACCGTATCGGATCCGCAAAACTGGTTCCTTAAAACGCTTTTTTTTGTCTTTTCGGTATCACCGGGAAAACCAAACACGCTTAGTGAATGCACCGTCATCCTGCACCTTTTTTTGTTTTGAGCATGTTTGGCGTCTACAGTGCAACAGCTTGAAATTCTAGAGAAGAGAGTAGAGGTAACGAACGTGATAAGGTAAAGGGAAAAGACCTCGATAGGTTTTAACACTGATCGGGATGTGGCAATGTCCTAGTGTTTCGTAATTTTGAAAGGAGATGACACAATAGAGACACGTGTCGGACGAGTTACACAACAACTTGTTTTTTACCTTTCCGCTCTTTTTTTTTGTTTCTATTTTTATCAAGTATCGTGGATACCGGAGTGCAGTTTCAGCAACAATTTTCTGGGAATACCGATTTTATATCCCTGCTAATATTGAAGAGTCTGTGTATTGTGATAAAATGTCTACCATTTTCTATGTCCGTCTGAATGTGGATCGAAATCAGCACTTCGAATTTGTTTAGAAGACAACGTAACTGGTGTGATTATCAAAATATCGATATGGCTAATTTATTATATTTGTCTCCCTGAAGTGCCTTGAAATGACACCGTGCAGTAACCCAAGCTCTTGTTATAGTTTACTTACACGAGCGAGCAAGAGCTAAAAACTTACTCATCACCTTCTATAGAGCAAACGGAACTCCAATATTAGAGTGATTCATTACATGCATTCGATATCTTCGACACTAAATGTTACACATAAACAATCCAATGTTCTGCATTGCTTTCTAGTTTCCTAAATTCTCTTCAACCAAATGTTAATAATGTTCATGGAGAGTATACGCAGCAAATCCAGAGCCGCTTGCAAACTTACATTTCAGAAGGTAACGATTCTTCAGAATACGGCTTGGTGACGTCACAATGGCTCTTCAATACTTCGTTTAAATTTTGCTTTCAATTTGACGCCTGGAAAGAACGTATTAACAATGCCGAGAGAAGAATACTTTGATACTTAACTCCGTTTTCCCTTGGTTTCTTTTTTTTTTTTTGGCAGCGCGTTAGCGCCACTCGCGAAAGTAGGGACTTGTGGGGTGCAATGTGGAATAACGTTCACTGAGCAAAATTATGCCCAGAAACTTTAACATAACCTGCGAAGCCATACCCTGCTTTCAACCGTGAATATTTACAAGGCGCCAAAACCCTAGTAACCTAGGCATTTTGTTAAAAGAAGAAAAAAACATTTAATACTGATATACGCATATTTTGCTATTTGTTCTGCCATATTTTTTTTGTTTTTTGCTTCTCAGATTAGTGTGACAATACGGAAGATCTGGAAAATAACGCGAAAGGCTTCCACTTCATCTTGAAGTTTTCAGTTGATGCATACGCCAACGCTAGTGTGTTGCCTAGTAATTGAATAAGCACGTGACAAAACTTTAAACGCAATTTTTCTAAATCATCATATGAACATGTGACCAGCCATGCACAAATAATCTTACTGATAGCCTAGAAAATATTAAAGACATAAAGTCTAGCAAGACATATGACGAATATGGTCACATGTGATACAGAAAGAGGAAGTGTGTTCTTCGGGTGTGGAAGAGGATGCAGCCGACTGCTCATACTGTCACAGTGTGGAACGGCACACGCGCCCTTCACGCACGGATGAAGCTCGGCGTTTTATGGTTGAGGACAACCTAAAAGACCTTCATGTATCTTCTTATCTTCACAGAACGTGATACATATGCCGCTCCGTCTTTGCTTATCTAATTTGTTTCGTTTTGGACGGCTCATTGTGCAGAATGTTGTTTGCGAAGTCTTCGTGGCGTGCGTCATTATATTTTTGTTTCTGTCAAATTCACTGGGTCAAAGTTTTCGTCAGAAAAAATTAAAAAAAAAAAAACAGCCGTGAATGTTGATTTTTGACGGGTTGAGGTGGGTGGTGCGTGTCGCGCCTGACCTCCGGGGCACGCGTCCGAGGAAATTCTAGATAAAAAACTTTATAAAGTTGAATTTTCGAGGACAAAAGAGCAGCCGGGAGAAAAGCGTTCAGTCTTCCTGATATGGGAACATGGGGAACTGACAAATGCGTCCCTTTTGTAATGATCAAAGTCACGTTCTCCTCCTAAAAACATTTTACTCGTTTCTTTTTTGTTTGTTTTATGCGTTATTTTGGATTTAAATAAAGTTTCGTAGCGTGCTTGGCCATCGTTATGCTATATTCCGGTTTCCGTTACGTCCAAACGCAGGATTGCTCAGCGTTCACTCTGCGTCGCTGGTTGAGCAGAAGAGAGCGAATGCGCAAAAAGGAAGAGCCCCATGACGACACAATTTTGCCGCCGCTTGATTGGTTAAATCAAATCGTAGCTGCGGTAAAGTTCCTAGATAAGGGCTTCCTGCAAGTAGCGACCATTCTTTGAAGCGCCAACAGCGTGATGGTGCAGGTTTTAGGAAGCGAATGGCGGCGCACAGCAGAGTACTCAAATGAATGACGCCATTTCGTTCCAGCTGAATGTGCTTTGTCATTTGTATTGATTGTCGTCAGTCGTAGAAAGAAGTATCAAGAGACTTTTGGGCTCCGGTAGGACTTATGGGAAAAGGAGACAAGTACAATGCATGCAGTACCGGAACTGCGTCGAGATTTTATGTCGTCCCGTACGTCATTATATTTCCTCCGTGTCTTGGGGTTTAGATTATGATTTCTCCTAACCAGCTAGCCCTCACACTTTCACCTCCTGCAGTCCTTATCTTTTCCTCTTTTTTTTTGTACGCATAAAATAGTGGCGCAACTCCCGTTCGATTTACCTAGGGCACTGTACAAATGAACGGATAGCGCAGAGCACAGTGCTTCGCTAAGGTTCTTCAGTTTGTAATGGCCGAACAATAAACCACGCCTTAAATATCGTACATAGTTTATTCAAACTTCACTGAGAAGCAATATAATACCACTTGAAGTTTTCACGAATGAAATGCTAATTCCTCTCTTCTGCAGTGTATCCGGAAAAATACGAGTAGGTTAAAATTTTTCGTAGCCAGAATGAAGTGATATAATAACCAATTTTATGTGCAATTTCGTTCCTAAAGTTTCCATCTTGTCACGTCAACGAATTGCTGTATTTCCATCTGCACTCACTGGTAATTTGAGCAGTCTGTTTCTAGCTGCACAACCCTTCTAAAGTGAAATTATTTGAGCGTCACAGCTGCAAAGTGTGTCTACTTTGTTACGGCACGTGTCATGTTTATGGTGCTAACTACTATTAAACTCAAAAGAATGCTGGTTATCCGAGAATTGTTATATTGAACACAAGCTCCAAAGGACTCGTGTTAAACTGTCACAAAATAACTGCGAATAAAGAAATTTGCAAATTTGTTTATTATAACCGAGACATAAATGTTGCACGCTGCTACTGTGACGTGTGAGTAATTTATGTCGGAGATGGTGTAAAACTCATCTTCAAATTGATCTTACAGTAGACTTAAGGAATGCCCACTATTATACACGCTTGATTCAATTATCCTTCTCCAAATGATATATTCTGTGAAAGACGAGAAAACAAGTTATTAGGTATCCTGTCCTCGTTTCTCTTTCTTCTTTTTTTTTTCACAAAGGCGTTTTTTTTTTGTTGGTATTGAAATATGAGAAACTATAACGTTACAACTCCACGTGAAACATCGACGCACGACACAACTGCGAGATGAAAATTGAAGATATGTCGACACACTGACTGGGATGTACATTCATGCTTTTATTTAAACCGTTCTGGCCCAGCTTTCCTAGCATGTTTCGTCCGCATAGTTCAGTTGATGGAGATGTCAGTGAAGGATCTAGTTTCAATGTTATATGCCGACTCGGGTTTCTAATGTCATTCCAAGGCGATGGGCCTTGCCATAGAGCCAGACATACTTATTAGAAAACTTCCCTTGTTTAAAAACATTCCTTCATGTAAATTTACAAGGCGTTTGTGAGCCTAAATAATTCCGTCAGCTGCTGTGAGCCAACATCCTCCCTGAATATAGCGTAGTGAGTACCAAAAGGGAAGCTGACAATATGTGCAGCACTTCATAATTATCTTTTTTGATTGATATCAGAAGCATCAGAGGGTATGGGAACAATATAAAATACAAGATTGACATACAAAAAAAAGTGTATAAACGACAGAAGTCTCTGAGTGTCTGTAATAAAATCCCAAGCTCAAATGTGTTCGAGCAGCGTCAGAAGAATAAAACGTTATGATCCTGAATAAACTGCATATATAGGTTTCTCGATGCATTTCGGCATTATGAATAACAGCGGAAAATAGCTTATCAATTTTCAGGGAAGACATGAAAACACACACCATAAGTTCTAATTATAATATGGCGTAACTTTTCTCATACACTCTCATCGACTGCCTACAAATTTGTCCATTCAAAAAACATATACGCACAAGTTGTGGCGTTTCATCTTATGAAGCCGCCAAAATAAGTATTAGGCGGTCAGTACGATTTTTTTCTTTTACTTTTTTAATGTATCAGTCAGTCATTTATCAGAATTAACCACTGAGTTGGCGTTTAAATTTTCACCTACGCACAAATTCTCGACAAGGGTCATTCACCATCTAGCCACAGCTTTATCGCATACTTTAACAAACGGTTTTACTAGAAATTATTATATACGGCTGTTAGAGGAAACAGAAATTGATTCGGAACATTATGTAGAATAGACCTAGTAAAGTAATAGGTTAAATTACTCCGCTTTATATCGGTGTGCATTTTAAGTGAAATCTTAGCATTTAAGCTTTTAAATTCCAAAAACTGTTTTCAAGCACATTTAACCACTCAGAGTCGTGTAGGTGAGTAACGCTTATTATAGACTCAGTGATAGCAGCTCGGCGATTGTTATAAGTCAAACAGAGTTGTGTACTCGGTTGATAACTGTAACTTGCATGCTAATAAATTTGCACGAGCGACAACAATTAAAAAAATTATATATGTTAAGCAGAGATAAATAGTAACATCAAAAATAAACCTAGGGTGGCTTTGTTGGAAGCACATGCCATAGCTATTGTTTTGTCAGATGGGAAATAGTACTCTCTAAAAACAATCTTGTCGGAAAAAAAAGACTCTTAGGGGTTCTTCGGCTTGTCCATATGTTGCACCCTAAAAACTTTATATAAAGCAACCCCTAAAGGATTCTTCGTGAAAAAACCCTAAAACCGTTCTTTCAAGCTTTTTCTTTTTTTTATGCGAAAGATAACTTTATCTCAGAGTTGCCTTTCCAGTGCGCCAGGAAGCGATTGTGGCTGAGGCGAAACCGTTATTCAGGAGCTAAAAGAGATCTTAGGGAATCGAGAAACCTTTAAAAAACGAAATTTTTCTAGAGTGTAACATCTGGAAAAATATACGGCAAGTAATATTAAGCCTACATTGCGCGACACTGTTAGCACGGATGCGACATCGGCACTTCTTTTCCAATAATACTTCAAAAGGGTGTCGGCGGTCATCAAACTTTACCGCCTAGATTAGTGCCTGAGACGTCTACTTTTCACCATAGAACACACAAAAAAAAATCTGGTCTTAAAACAACTCTTTTGGGTTCTGCGGCTTTCCAATATATTTTCACCCTGAAACGTTCTTTTGAGCACCTCCTAAAAGGGTTCTTCATGGAAAACCTGTGGCGTCTTTTAAGGTCATTTTCTTATGCAAAAGAGTTCTTCATCGCACAGTTGCCTTTCTAGTTCGCCAGGGGGCGATAGTGCTTGAGGCAAAACCGCTCCTTGCGAGCTGAAACAGTTTCCGGGCCGTCGAAAAACCTTTCAAGAACGTATTTTCTTTTAGAGAGTAGAAGTCTTAATGACAAAAACGTTGATTGTAAAGAAAACAAAAAAAAACATTAATCGTCTGTTTACGTTAACAGCGTCGCGCAGTGTACTATCTGGATATTGCGTGGTAAACAAAAAGCACCAAAAGTTTTCTTTTCTACGAAAAAAAATTTTTTTCCCTTTTGAGGCGCTTTTTTTTTTTTAAGTGACGACGAAGCAACGGCATTCTTATAACTGTCGCGAAAGCCACGAGGGAAATACAGCATTTCTGCGGGAAACTGTAAAAACCGCTGCTCTCTTAGCTGCAGCAGTAAAACAAAAAACGGGGTGGGCAAAAACGTGAGCCTAGTGTTTCCTACACAGCACAACATGACAAACAGACACAGCAATCGCCATATTTGCGTCAACATCCTAATCTGCGTATACGGCTTTAAAACAACGTTCACCGTCTGCTTCGCTCTGTTCTCTCCAGATGTGAATATTGTCAGGCGGTCCTCAGCATTGGACTACTCGGTGGTAGCCCATGATTTATTCACAAAAGCAGCATGACCTAGTTTTCTAATGGCACAACGCCCTTGCCGTTGGCAAGTAGCCCCCATAAAAGCGCACGTAACAACCCCTTTATATTTGTTCCGTCACGCTCCGCTCATGTCAGCATTCGCGTGAAGCAAAAAAACAAAAACAAAAAGAAACAATCGTAATAAAAAAACGCAAGATCAAAGGCACGTAATTTTGGTTCGCGTTTACTTTTTGTCTTTATTTTTAGCTTTTGTTTGTTTCTTTGTTCGTTTTCAGCAGAGAAGAAAGCTACCGATATAATAAATCCCTGCTAAGGGAATCTGCTGTTGAATCGATAAGTAATTAAACATACGTTACAACCTAGTACTTCTTAGACGATTGCTTCCTTCACTTAGGAAATTCTACCTAGATTAATAATAGTCTCTGCAATCGTCCTGACCAGCAAGGAAACGTCAAGGCGATTTCACACCGACGTCATAGAAAATGGGGACGCTGACTGGGCGAGAGCGTGTAACAAACGCTGACGCGGTGCTTGCGACCATTTGGTGCCCCGACGTCGGACAAAACGCGATGATATCTCGTGGAGGGCACCGATCTTGCATTATTCGGTTAATGTATGCTCCAATCAATACTTTGAGTTAAGCGACGTTCGTGAGGGTTAATTCGGGCACGAATATTGCACCATGCTTCCAGGCACAATATGAATAAGCTTCCATTCCGCCGAGGAAGATTTAATTTGTTTGTGTGCCGACGAGAGATTCTTTTATAATGGTAATTTTGTGCGGCCCCATTGTACAGATCAAAGTCAAGCGCAGTCACGTTGCGACGCTTTTGTCCATGATATACTGCGTGGACTTAGCGATGGCAGTAACCGACCGCCGCATAAAATATTTGCGAAGATGTGGGGCCATATGGAGCACTCCTATTGAATCATAGTGTACTCAATGTAATGGTCGTCTTACGGTACCACGTTCGAATAGTTTGTAAAAAATATTTTTTTGTAATCAAACATGGTAAAACCTCGTCACTGAAGAAGATTTTCAAACTGCGGAATGCGACACAGACTTAACAGATAGTCAATTAAATTTCGTTTCTCACAAGCTGATTTCCTATTTCACTTCGTTCACTAGAAATATAACCCCTTAATTTTCAAGAACTTGAAAATATTTTATGTCCTCTATCGTTAGATAAACTTTTTCCGCCCATCTACTCCCACTGAAATAACTGGCTATCTTAAGCTCAAGAAGGACAACAAACACACAAAATATAACCGCGCAAAACCAGGGCTAGGCAGTATCGCGATACAAATGTATTGCGATAGTACCTTAGAAATACTTTCGAGTATCTGTATATCTGTATCGAGATATATTCAAAAAACATATTTGTATCTCAGAAGTGAAATACAATTACAATGTATCACTTGTAGCGCGATAGTTAGCCAGACTAAGGTATCTCGTTTCATTTGTTTACGCTTTTACCGCAAATTTAAAAGATACAAACATCTGTTTGGTGCAAACTGCTTCAAAATTTATAATATCGACCCCCTACAACATGATCCATCACAGTCACAATTGAAAAAAAAATAATACGGTGGTTGAAAGTTTACTTGCAAGAACAACAGACTAAGCTACCTCTCAAAGCCCGCCACTTTTTCCAATTTAGCAGAGCGAACGCTGTAAAGGAGTTGAGTGGAGAAAAGGTACGGCTCTGTTGTGCAATCTCCCCACACTTTGGGTGACTGGGAAGCATATAAGACGACAGTATGAGACGCGCTCTCAAGGCAAAACAAGGTTCATTTCATGCAGACGCTTTTTGTCAAGCGTGGCATGCTGTCTTTACCGTTCAGTAACTATCTGGTTCACCGTGAAGAACATTTTCTTTTCTTTTTTTAGGGGCAATAATGCTAAATAAAGAGTTCAAGCTAAGAGTAAGTGCATAAATAGACAGGAGAAGAAGAGCACGAGCATAAATTACTAATTGAATTCGCCACGAACTACACCCTCCCTGTGTACATCCGTTCGGGAGCAAATGTGTTTCCATAAGTATCTGTATCTGTATTCCGGAATACATTCTCGCCGTTTTTGCAGAAGTATCTTGGGGATATCCCGTTGCATAAAAGACATACGTATTAAAGTATCTGTATTTTGGGCCTTAAAATACGTGTATCTCAGTATTTCTATTCCCGAATACTTTGTGGAGTATATCTGCCCAGCCCTGCGCAAAACACTACCTGCGTCCAAACAAACTGCAACTACCGAGTCCTTGAGACCCAGTAATAGACGCGGGACTTCGATCAATCTCATATTATTCTAGTCGACAGCAATCATGGCAACCACCACACGGCTATTCTTCTGTCGAAACAAGATTTTCGCAATCATTGTTTCCTTCATTAAACATCTAAAGTCGCTCGTCCATTTCCTGCCTATTTTTATATCAAGGACGAGAAAGGAGGGCGCCCACTAAAACCAGTTCCTAAACGCTACGGCAGAATATATTTATGTCCCCGAGCCGCAACGTGTTTGTGGCACAGGATCGACGACCTCCTATACTCTCATATCTTTTCCCTTGCTTTTTGATCTCGTTTTCTTCGAGAATTCGTTTCGTCATTCTTTATTTTTTTCTTCGGCATGAATCTGTCCCACCCAAAATCCATATCATTAGAGTTTCCCAGACGACTATCCCAATACGAGCAGACTGTCAGCGCCATCGCCCTTCGTTTCATATTTTCATTTTTAACTTCTCATTTTTTTTCCGTTATACTGGACAGCTTGAGTGCGTAGGTGTGTATAATGCTGACTGTGAGTCTTGTACGCATGCTTGTACTCACCTTATAGTAATACACATGCATCGGACTTTTTTGTGAAGTACAAGCGGGTCATCCTTCCGAGGAGCACTGGCGAAACCATCAGAACGATGCATGGGAACCGAGCCCCTAATGAAAAAGGACCAGATAAAGTTTGAACTCAAAACAGACAGGTGTTTAAGGTTTCGAAAAAGAAAATGGGATAATTGGAAAGCGTAGTTTGACGTCTTCAGTCCATATATTAGTATTTACGTAAAAATGTTCCCTACTGTGAACGCCATCAAGCACCGACCGCGTTTTACAAAAAAAAAGAAAAGAAAAGGCGCATGACCTACCTGTATAACCAGCTTCAAAACAAAACCAAAGAAATGTCGATTTTTTTTTTTTCGGGATATAGACAGCGTTTGTAGATGACTGAATGTCACATCCAGGATAACCTACTTTCAAGCGTGAATGGAGGCTTGCGCGTTTGGGGGTGCCTGTATTTGTTTCTATGTTTGCGTGCAATATCGGCATACCTGGGGGTACGCAGATGCAGATGTATGCTCAAAGATCATATCACGCCACAGGCGTAATATTTACTTTCTCACCCCGCGCAAGTTGTCGAATGTATTGCTCGATTTCCTCATCTCGGAGCCAAAACAAGTGGTCGTGTGTTGTAACAACGCGTTTCTGCAGTCGATGCTCGTCACAGACGTGTGCATTCATTCCTGCCACTCTCCATGCATCCTCAGCACCGGGAGTCCGAGCTCAATCATTTCCGTCATTAGAAACCGAGGTCACACCTCACACCTCAATAGTCCACCAAAGCATTTATTGTGCACATAAATTCAAGCTCAGCGATGAGGCACCACTCGATTTTAAATCAAGCCTGGCATGCTGCACTCCAATGTTTATATTCCGATGGTATTCTATAAAGGTAATTAATTTTTTACATGTAATAGATTTAAAAAAAAACAATTAAGGTCGGTGATTCTTAGTTGAATGTTTTCTCCACTGTGTTTAACGGGCTCGGCGGACGCTATAGACTGAGCAATATTCATCACGACCCGTTGGCTAATAACTAGAATTGCCTAACTAACTTTTTAAAGTTTTATGGGTCATGAACCAATTGCAGATTTTAAGCCAATCACTAATAATGGTTAGAGGAATGTATACTATTTGCGAAAAGGCAATGATCTTTGAGATATTTAGCGATACGTTTTTGACAGTTTGTCGGCAATTCAAGAAGTGCACGCACGAAGCGCGGCTCATCGCCAAGGTACACGAGTGACGTACCCGTGCCGGTCACATCTTCTTCATCTCGGCAGCGCGTGGTTGGTGGAAGCGTCGACCGAACGCTGTCCAGATAACGAAAAAATGCAAGTCACTCTTCTCCGCATTATGTAGGGCGCACCGCCCTAAATAAAACGGCTCACTTCTATACCCGCGCTTTTTGGACTGCCAACAAACCTGTGAAAACTTATGGATGAATATATCAAAGACCATTGCCATTTTCGCAAATTGCATAAATTGGTCTAGCCATGATTCGTGATTCGCTTTGAAACTGCAGTTGGAACATGACTCATAAAAGCGATACTTATAAAGCTTATTGGGCAATTTCGCATAATAAGCCGAAGGATCGTTATGAATATTGTCCCGTTTAATGTCTGCCAAGCCCGTTTAATAAATACACAGGGAAGATGGTACCCATGTAAGGGTAACCTACCTATTATCTTTAAATAAAATGTTTTACATGTAAAAAAAGAGCCCGTATAAACTGACAGAAATCGGGAGTAATTTCTGAAAGAAACTGTTCGCCAAAAAAGGGGCGCATTTGGCGGTGCTTTTCTACGTTGTTTAAAAGGGAACAAATTTAGCACTGGAATTAACTCGAGTGGAAACGTAGGGTAAAGCGAGGCGTTGCGTATATTCCTATTTGTCGGTACTCGTTCCAGATAGTCAGACGTCCGATGTGTTTACAATTAGAAGTATGCAGTAAGGTAAGTCTTGATGCGATTCGTGTACCGACTAACCCTAGAACCAAAGCCCGAGAAGCCTCGAAAATCCCTTCTGAAACTCAGTAGATCAATTCAGAGCAACGCCACTCCCGAATCTTGCTTCCTGTTTCTGTCAACAGACCAACTCTACTGTTTGTATCCTACGCCACAGGACCTGCTGATTCGTTGTGCATGCTCGACCAGCATTCTCGATCGCACGCCCTACATTCCCCATGCGCATTTGTAGCCGGACGGCTGGCGGGTGAGCTTTTAGTGGTGACTCGCGAATTCCAAGCAGCCCGCCACTCGACTCTGCACTCTTAGTGTTTGGCTTCAAACTGTCTGCTCAAGCGTTTTGCGAGCAAACAGGGGAGCATAGAAAAAAGTGTCGGGGCCCGGGTTCGACTACCGGTGAACCAGGCACGTAGCCAGGATTTTGTTTCGGAGGGGGGCCCGCCCATGACAAAATGCTGTATCAGGGGGAGGGGGAGAAAAGGCCCCAGCAAAATCGAAGATTTCGGGAGGGGGGGGGGCGGGCCCATGGTTTTCCCCCTGGATACGTGCCTGCGGTGAACTCAAGTCGCGAGGAAAGTGCGTATAGCGTTAGTGAATGTTTCTCCTGTCTACGTAATGTGATTTGGGGCAGTCCTCATGAGTAATTGAATTCGCGAGGCAGTAAATGAGGAATCGCCCAGGTTTAAACGTCCTAAAACTGGCAGTGTCTATGTTTAAAAAGGAAAAGCTTTCTCCTCCCTCTCTATATTAGAATCAAGCGTCTGGAGCAAAAAATAATCGCTTGTGGGTGCTGGCCACCGCTGTTGTGATGCGTATTTGGGGTTTTTATTTCGCTGATATTTTGAGGTGGGTAATTTGTTTCGTGATGTCTGGCGTCCGCTCCTTACGACCAACACGCAGGCTTCTTTGTTTAACACGTAATTATTTATTGAGCGAGAAAAGCAGCGGTTTAAAAATATCATGACTGTGTAGTGGGTTTGCTTGGGAACTTGGGACCACTTAGCGGCTCCTTATGAGCTTCTTTTTTGTGGTTTGATAAACAAGAAAAAAAAATGTATTCGGAAAACAACAAAAAAGAGGCATAGAGTGTAGATAGAGGTAGGGCTTTCATGTGACACCGCAAGGCGCTCTAGAACTTGAGGGACGTTTTAGTTCGAGGCACGTAGCTAACCCCTAATGCTGCGCGAACTTTCTTTCTTGTTTTTGATCGAGCCACGTAGTATGTTGAGAGGAGTAACAAAAAACGGAAACAAAGCAACAGATGCAAATAGTGGCCCCTTTGTAATGACCGCTGTGCGCGCATGTCTGCTGCTTCGTGTTCCTTAGGCTTTGTCCTTGGTTATTTTCGTACAAGCCTCTTACGTGTCTTTTTTTAATATTTTGATGTTCATAAATGCTTAATGACACTTGTATTTATTTTTTTTAAATTGTTTAGAAATAAAACTCAACGCTCATAAATATTCAACCGTCCCAAATACGCACATTTGTTTACTGTTTATTTAGTTGCCATTTTGACAAAACTCGAGCAGTTCAATCAATAAAAATGGTTTAGTTGTTAGTTCTTGTTCAGCTCGTTTCAGCTCGCGAGATCTTTCAATCAAGAGAGACAGGATAAGACGAGTCCTGCGGAGATGAAACGTCCACTTTTTTATGACAAAAAATATGCAATGCTAGAAATGCTGAATCTTCAAATGGTACATCCAGCCCTACGAATGACGGGGGCTGTCTATTACAGCGTCCGAGGTAATGTAAGTAAACGGCAAACAACCGCGAGCGAGCGTATCTGACTCAAACACACATTACAAAAATGGCGTCATGTATAACGTCAAAGGAGCTACGCCATTTTCTACTTGAAGTTCGCGCATGGTGGACTGTTAACACGCTCTAAAACCAACGTAGATTCGAAAGCTCACTGCTGTGCCATCCAACTGTTCGAATATGTTAATTTTCTTCACTCCACTACTCATCTTAAAGCTTGAACAATATCATATTTTTAGTATAAAGTTTCCGCAGTATATCCCTATGAATAGCCTTTTTTACACGCTCAAGCATAATTTAGTTGCTTTCAATTATATGTTATATATTTTTAACAAAAAGCAAGCAGTCAAGATACACAATTTAACATCGCTTCCGGCTACTGTTACCTCAGGCGTCCCCCAGGGTTACATCCCTATTTCTGCTATAACCAAACACATTTACACATTTTGCAGACAATTGCGCTATTTAGACAAACATAACTGTCGTTCTAAATACAATATCCCCATGGCGAGCCATGAGACCGATGCACATTACCACTCGTAAATAAAAACAAACTACAGTACCTACCTAGATCTTCCACAAGAAACAAAACAAAACAAAAACACTTATGGGGTTTTCATTATTCTCCAACAGATGAAACACGTATCAATGTACAAGTATGCGTGCATGTATTTTACAGTCGCGCTCTCACGAAACGAGCAGATATGAAGCTACCGCATATAAAACGGAATCACATTTCTTAAACATTTTTTTTCTCATTTGCATTAGATATTGAATACAAACCCTTTTTAATTAAAGCATTAGGTATTCAGTCAACATTTCTAGCAGTTTTGCTTAATGGAATATCAATTTTAATGCTCGTTTCGTGTATCGGTCCCCGAACGGACGGACTTTCACAACCACTTCATTAAACAACCCTTCAACCGCTCAAAAATAAAATATGGCTGTCCTATATTTTATTACTGCTTCAAAATTTGCCTATAAAACGAACCCCACTTGAACGAACAAAGTTGTATATGAAATTATTCGGGCTTGAAATTCGCGACTATAAAGCTAACAATAAAAACCAACCTCTTCCAGTAAATTCTGATCAATTCGGACGCAGGAGCTTTTATTATGCATGTTGACGACTAATATTGCCGCGCTCTGGACCGAGCGTTGCATGTTCGATATTGTTCAATATAAACGAAAGCCCACATTTCTTGTCAGGGCGGTAGCTGCGAGAACAATATTCCTGTTCAGATCGCCCATGCAAACTTCAAGAGCTCTCGTGCTTCGCACACGCACCACAAGCAGGCGGAATTCGAAATTACAATTTAATGAAGCCCAGGAGCGTTATGCAAGCCAAGAAACTGAATCCCTCCGGTTGCTTTAAGAAACCTTCCACCATCAAAAAGTAGAACTTTAGCAGGTAACAAGAAATACAATAAAAACAGCGTACGATAAGGCAGATTAATTTTATTATAAGCTAAATTATGGCGTACGTTATCACTCCGCAAGATTTGTAATAAATAACGAAGAATGAGGCTTCCTAAAAATAAATAAATCTGCCCCTCGCTTTTTTAATAATTTATGACATTCCGACGTCAGATATGCCTCAGAACTTGCTCCTTAGACCGATCCTGCTTCTTCTTTATTTTTATTTTTCATATAGAAATAACTGTTCTTTTTTTTTATTTTTTTGCTGTTGTTGTTTTAGTGAAACATTCTCGAAAACCTATTTCTTTTTATCACGACGTTACGTTGTTTAGGCAAGTGACCTTATTCTGCAAGATTATGGTTGCTCAATACAGTAATGACAGTTCAGACAACTTCTCTAACCCAGGTAGAACTCGTGTGATCATCCTCTCAAAAACGCATATAACTTCATCTCTTTTTATATATTCGAGAAAATTAAGCCATAAGACTCACCACACAGCTGCCCGATCTAACGATCCTTCTGAAAGTTTGAGGGTTTCCTTCCTCGTTCTTAAGTGAGCCAGATTTTAAACTCATGGGGAATAATGTATCGTTGAACTAGTTCGTCTAGCGTCCATTCTCGCATTTTGAGACTCTGTAAGGTACGCATGGGCACTCAAGATACTACATTGTATCTTCTCTGATAAAATCTTGTTTTTTGCTTTGGCAGAGGTAATTATTGAAACACTACAAAAGCGATTGGTACGTATCATTTACTACAGAAATGTTGAGTTTAAATCGTACAAAAGTTCTGTTTGGGGCGTTACGTTTTTGCCTAGACTAATTTATGGCTTAACGGACTGCTCTCATTTTCTTGCTTTCATAAGCGTTTACATTTTTGTTAGCTAATCTTATTGGAATATAACATATTTTTCCAAGGATTTCATTGTAAATGTCAACCGGTTTAATAAATCTAAGCTATTTAACATATGTAGTTAACCTAATAAATTTATTTTTATTTGTTAATTTAAAATGAATTATCTACGTTTGTTTATAACGTAGTTGTATATCAATGAATGTGCGCTGGACCCAAAGTGATCTCAGCCGTTGGTGAAGCACAGGGAAATAAAAAACCGTAATTGAATCTAAAACGTTTAAATGTTGTTCAGAGAACAGTTTGTTTTCGTGAGAACGAATATGCAACTTATTTTTAACAACAAAAGGCGCTATTTAGCAGGGTGTTTCATAGGAGCTTAAATAACTTATCATCTCGGAATAACAAAAAAGTGGTTACTGTGTAATTAAATTATCTCAATGAATTAAGAGCGACGATTTAGTGTGTTTTTACGGGTTTTAAAGACTTTTTTTTCAATTGCTTGTAATTTTACATGATTATCAAATGCGTGCAATAATATCCAGAAGGTAGCAAATAATTTGAAGATTATGAAATTTCGCTTCTACATTCATCGACATTTGGTTCTGGCACTCACAGGAACACATCACTAACATCTGGCCGCGCGGTAAAAAAACGAAATACCGACGACAAAAAAAAAGGAAAGATCTTTTTCGCATGTTGCATATTACTATTAAAAGTGCACTTGTTAACGTTATCACAAGAAAAGTGTGAACTACTAGCATCTCTGTCATGAGTTATCCCTATTAATGCTTAGCTGAAGTAGAGCAGTTGAATGGTTCATTGGATGTCCTATTGCTCAATAAAGGATACATTCCATGTTCTGAAAGCGAGATCAGCACAGCTGCCGTTAATTTCAAACATTTCCTAAAGTGCAAACGCTGTTATCTATCTCTCTCTCTCTCTCTCTCTCTCTCTATATATATATATATATATAGTTGCAGGTTCGATCCCCGCTCCTGGCCCAATTGTTTACCATCTCTCTATCCCTTTCCCTTACCTAAACATTAATGCAATAAATTCAACAATCACTCTGTCCCCTCTTCGTTCACAATATTACCACGGCTTGACAGGGGAGTTGTTTTCTCGCGCAACCACATTATATATCTTTAGAATACTATCCTTCAGTCTTACATATAAAAGAGGTTTTTGCTACTTTCACTCCTCTTACATTAAAAAAAGAAACCTTTTCTATAGTCACTTTTATTAACTACAAAAAAAAAACAGAAAATACAATTTCACCTTTATACAGGTATAGCCGACTCGGTGTCTCGGCAGGCCCCGCAAAAGCGTGAATTTCATAAAACACATACAAGCACATGAACTGAAGATCAATTTACACAATGAAATAGAAATAAATCACGTCGCCTCACTCCTTGGAAAGCACAGCAGGAAACACTGCCAACACGACACATGCGCCAATACTTTGTCCGAAACACATTAAACGGAAAAATCCAAGCCGCGTATGACATTGTTCACAACAGACTTCGCAATGCGCAATATTTGCAACGATGCTTTGAGACTTGCTGTGTGTAGCCCATTTTTAAATTTCTTGTTTTTCATGTTTTCTCCCAACACTTAATCTACAGCCTGGTCTCTTCTTGTGGCTTCGTTCGTTGCTAAGGCATTTCTGACGTTGCGTAAGAAGAAATTTGTCCCGGCGTGTGGGAAAGAATGTTTCGGAAAACTTGAGCAATACCAGGTCGATCCTTTGAGTGTACTGTGTAAACCGGGGGACATTCTTGGGTTTGACGCAAACTTTTCGACAACAAGAATTTCTAGAAGGCGGTGCCTCGGGTGTTTCCATCGTGCGCTGACTACTCCAATACTCAGTGAGTCCAATATTTAGACGCGGCAAGTAATATGACCAGGCGAAAACAAAAAACCGGCATGACGTTATTAGACTATTTAATCTTGCGTCCTTCATCTTAGTAGTCAGTTATGTGTTGCGACATGGCAATAAAATGCAAAGCGTTGCTTAAGCTCGGATAAAGCTACGGAAACTTGAGCCCCTCGGGAAGTTATGATTAATTTAAATTTTCATTGCTCCTTCTCGCCTTAGTGGTCGTGGCTACGCATTTTTATTTCAGCAAGATTCTTAGCTCAGCAGCATAAATCAAAAACTATAAACGAGAGATTAAATAATTTTCTGAAAAGTGGTTACAATCCTGAAATGCTGTGAAAGTTTTATGTTGGAGTTTAATTATTTTTAAAAGCATTATACACCAAACCCAGGGGTTGCGGTGCTAGTGATAAATACACTACCAATATAGAACTTCTGGAAAATTGCATTGCAGTGCGAATTACTAAGGTATTTTTTACAGGGAATCCTATGGACTATCTGAGGCTCAAAACTAATAACGGGGTACTTATGGGCTCTTCGCGTCATTGTAACTTCAGTCGGGTTTCTGAGAAACTCAGAAACAAGCGTTCTTTTAGTATAAATGGCGAAAAAATAATCCTTAAAGCATTCAGTTAAAAAAAAGTAAAAGGTTAGATTTTTGATGCACGCTACGTTTGAAAACCACAAGTGAGATCTTTTGTAAGTTTTATGAAACTTGTTTATATTCAGTTTCCTAATATCACTCGGTCTCTTATTTGGATGGATGAATGGATGGATGGAAGGACGGATGCGAATGGCTGTACCGCTTATAAAGAGCGGTAGCTTACGCCACCTAGCTGATGCTGATATCACTTGGGGCAAAATAAGAAAGCGCTCCGATTCGCGTTTTACCGATTCTGACTTTTGTCATCTTTGACTTACGCCAGTTCAGAAAACATAAAGTAAAGATCATTCCAGTTTTTTTTTTCATGAATGGTTTAAATATCAGGAATATTCACGTTGAAAAGTATATGATAACCTTTTTTTCCTTATAAAAGAAAGTATCAGCTAAACCAGGAGCGTTAACGGGAAATTAATCGTTTTAAAGCATTTCGAACGCTATAATAATGCCGTCAAGTGTATCCACTGTCAAGGTGCTCTGGGAGAAAAAAATCAAATAATCAAAATTAACCACCGTGGCAAAAATATAAAGTAAAAAAGAGATTAAAAAGAACGGGCGTTTCAGCACGCTGAAGTGATTGTTAACTCGCTAACATAACTCCGCCGCTGCAAACCGATTTGCAACAAGATTGTTACATTGTGCTCTAGGGCAAAATGCAGTAGCTAGTTTTACCTTAAATACAAGTGCTTATCATTAACAAAAGGTTAATGAAAAAGTGAAATAGCGAGACTTCCCACAAAAAAAAAACAACGAGAGAGTGGTATGGTACGGTGCAAACAATATACGGCATAATAACAAATCGTAACCGGAAGTACGTTCCACTCAGGACAAAGCAGGCGGAAGCACACGCATCCCAGACTTTTTTTCCAAGACTGAATAGAAAATGGGTACTGCAACGGCAGCACTATATTAAAAAAAGCAAGCGTTCCCCCGGCTAGACGATGGAAAAGGGGGTGGGAAGACCTGTTCGAACAGCGGCAGCGCAGAGAGCAGTACCAAATCCGAACAATACTTTTATCGAGCACCACCCCCACGACCACTTCCGCGAGGGTGGTTGCGGCAAGAGCGTTGAATAAGAACAAAAAAACGAAAATAACAAAATATATACGCGATAAGGAGAGGGTAAGGCAAACAATGCCCATGCCTTAGCCATTAGAAGGCTGTGATTGAGCACTAGGACGCTAACGGTTCATCCCTTATTCATAGAAGGGTCGGTGCGCTGCCATTAGTAGCCCTTTTCTCCTCTCTCCATGAGGAGCCAGCGATGTCCTTCCCACGTGACACGAACTAGCCCCCTTCTTCGCGCGAGTGCGCACTCCTGTTGTCGCTATAAATCTAAAGCGAGTTAAGGCAAGCACGTTGGCAGAAGCTTCAAGCGTGTGCGAACGTGTATAGAAAAAAATTAGGTAGGGCAGTTTTGTCGCTCGCTAACTAGCTCAGCGCTGACCTGTTTGTTTAAGGGGAGGCTGCTCTCGAGTTCGGGTTGAATTCACGCTTTGCTGAGAATGAACTGAATTAAGCCTAGCAAGGGTTGGTTGTACGTGCAACTCTCGTTGTAGCCACAGACGAGGTGAGAACGGCAGGAAGAAGCTCCGATCGTCCCTCCTCTGGCATTTCCGCGGTTCGAATGCCGCGTGTCAAGTTTTCTCCTTGAGCTCGCTGCCACCCGGCATTCGAAGCACGAATCTCGTGGTGACTTGCGTTCCAATATGTTTGTGCACTATCTTTTGTATGATGTATAATCAGTGTGACTTCGGCTTTAATGGTGGTGGTGCACTAAAGTTCCCTAGTCGATGCGATTAAAAAGCTTTATTTTTCTTACTCTATACTTTCGTGGGGTTTTGTGTTGAGCAGATTGATTCCTGATAAGAGACACTTGCAGGATCTAAATAAATGAACGCGTCGGATGGTTGTTTTACATCGGACCCTACTAAATGCGGACGGTACGAGAATTGTTCAGGAGGAAAGCGGTAACAAACTCGTAGCACAAATGGCAAACCATCTTTCAACTATTCGGAGGTAACTTGTTTCACGAGGAACACCGACGATAGTTATTAGGGGTTGCAGAGGCAATTTTAAAAGCTCCAAGAACGAAAAGCGATCGAATAAGTTTAAAACTAAGCACGTTTAATCTTTCAACTACTCGTTAGGTGCCACCTCACACGGCTTGGCCTTTTTTCTCAGTTATTTCCGCCATCGCATTGGCCCGAAGTGGTGATCAGATGCCCAGAATCTGACACGCCCCAATTTTCTTCGGCTGTCAGTGAGAATAGCTGCGCGACCGGAGCGCTGTGACACGGTCGCTGGCAAAAAAAGAAAAAACAAAACAGGGGCGTTCTTACGAGCTACAGAGCTTTATAACATGTCTCCTATAAAAATGAAGGTGCAACAAAATCTTAAACAGAATTGTAAGCATTAAAAAAATTTACAAACAGTCGCAGGTACTAACTTTCTGAACTTACTGATTTTAGTAAGAAACGCCACGTCTTCTCTGCTCCATCAGTATGAAACAATGACGAGCAAGCTGTCTTCCGGCGTTCTACGTACGATCCTGCTCGTTACTAAGAATGAAATGAGTTTTCTTTCTTTGGAAATAGAAAGCAGCTTATTGCGCTCGTGTTTAGAAGGCGTCAATTATGGAGCCCCACGCACACGCCGTGATTGAGTGAGAGCCTCCACGGAGTTTTCCAAAGCCGGCTCCAAATTAATGACACATCTCGACGAAAAACGAAGAAAACGTCGGATCCCCTCCCCTCTCCCCCTCCCCCCCCCCTGTCCTCTCTCGTCCCCCTTTATTTAAAGCATTCACCGATCTATCGTGAAACGAGCATCCAACAGAACCCGCGCAGAATTATAACATTGGAACAAAAGAGCGCGAAAAGAAAGACCGCACTCAGAAGAAATTCCAGCTGCGTTAATTACAAGAAAAAACTTAATTAAAGCGCTCCCAAGTTCGGATGTACATTCACCCAATGTTCGAACGAAGTTCTTTTAAAACGGCGCCGGAGAACAAAACAAGAGTTTGAATAATTGGCCAGTCTGTCTTTTTGGGCGCCGTACACTGCATCTGTCCCCGCCGTCCTGATCACATACGTCCCATTATAGTCTTTTCCAAAAACGGGCTCCTAGCTGGTTCCATTTTCAGTGTTCGTGCGTATGGCGCGTCTTTTGCTCGCTTCGCGAAGCGACGAACATGCGGGGGTGAGGAAATCGCACGCTGGGCTGAGGACTCGTAAATAATGGAATGATGTGTAGACCATTGAGTACATCGCGAACCTGTGTTGAACCATGTGCAACTTGGGCCGAAGTATGCGCCTGAATTCGTATACAACAAACGCACGAAATACACCGCATAAATACTAATGGCTGGATTGGGGGAGGTTTTGCAGGGTTCAGAGGGGGACAACAATCATACCATTTCGTTTGCACAGATTGGCAGCCGAAGCCTTCTTCTTTTCGCTGGTTGCCTTGCGTACTATATATAGGCTTTGACGTTTTAAAGAACGCAGTTGGGAGTGGCGAGCTTTGAACGTCTGATCATGGCTCCGCTGCCAGTGGCACTGCGAAATTAGCCGATAACGATGCCGAAAGGGGAATCACGAAGCAAGGGGCGCAAACATGATAAGCCACGATCCTGCGTTTTTTAAGCTGCCAGGGACAAGAGAGTTATATTTTTATAACACTTCAAGGTACGCGTTTAATGAAATTCCAACACAATAGCTTTATATGATCCCTTTTAAAAGAATGTGCGAAAGGCACGCCGTGACGCTATCAAAGCCCGCTGAATGTAGCTAGTCTTAGCGGGGACATGAGTCCCGTTTAATTGCTAAACTCGCTTCGCTAAAAAAAAAAAAAAAGCATCATTTTTGTGTTGAAAAAAAAAATAGAAAAGCATTGGTTTTTGGTCGGAATATTGTGGCCATCAACACGATATTTCAATATTTATCATGACTTGACTGATCGCAGAGGAAGACTTCTATCGCTCATTATCTTCACGAATACGTGATTGTTTCTTTTTCGAGAATAGCATTACAGCGAAAGCTGTAACGCTTGACAAAGTGTGATCCAACGATATTACAGCGCCGGGACATTATATTGTTTTAAATTTAAGTGCGTTATTCCTTTTTCCATCGGGCCAAGGAAAGCGAGGAAGTCCTCGAGAACGTTTTCGGCATTTTTGTGGTTCCGCGCTAGAGCATCGAGAGAAGGATAACTCATGGGTGAACAACCTATTTCCTCTCTGATTTTAATTCTCTTTTCTCACTCTCTCTCTTTCTCTTTCTATTTTTCTTTCTTCCTTTCTTTTTTCCTTCCATTCTCTTTTCATTCCTTTTTTGTGCTTAAATTTTTATTTACTTTCTAGCATGCACGCACTTCTCCTCGCCCTCCATCTCGTTTGAGCTTCCTCCGTGGTACGACTGAAACAACTCGTTTTCACATTGATCCCTCCATCCATTTGCACTGGCGCAAAACCTCTCTTCATTCCTAATTACACTCGGAACGCCTTCAGTTTCTTGTGGAGGAAACTAAAAGCAAGGGCGCGAGAAAGAGAGAGAAAAATAACAGTGAAAGAGAGGGAAAAGAAAGGCTGGCAAATTCACCGAAGAACGCTCCAGGATTTAAGGCGAGAGAAGTGCAGGGAAAAAGAAAATTGCAGTGCGGAAGGAAAACGTAAACACGTAGAGCAGTAATCTGAAAAATTGCTTTAATCGTGAAACAGCCGAAGATAACTGTTCGCCAGATTGCACATTTAGCGGTGATTTTCGCCCATTTGAAGGGTTGGTTGGATTTCGAGTCTTAAATGTCGTTATCGCCAATCGACTGCTTCGCTGACTCTCCCAGGGCCAACGGTACCCATTGAAACGAGGATTGACAAAAGCTGCTGGCGTTTTTATGAGCTTTTCTTTTCTGCGTTCGAATTGTTGGTTTTAGAAACTTTACACTATTTCAACACTTCGAAGTGAAAGCACTTTGCCCTACTATTCTGCACACAGTCGAAGAAAAATAAAAAGAATGAGAAAACACTTCGAAGCCAAGAAAGAGAAACACTAAAGCTCGATGTTTGCCCGAAACTGTTATGCATCTCGCATTTACAGAACTAGAACTTAATTTTAACCCATTCTATGCAAATATACTCATTCAGGTATCAAAGAATCATTCCCGGTTCTACGGATGTTTTAGTGGTCCCACTGGTGCTGAGTTGTTTACACCCGTCTATGGGAGGCTCGCCAGAGAATGTTACTACGCAGCATGACAAAACAGAGTATAAATTCATGGTCAGTCTAAATAAAACACATTATGACGTAGTCGTTTTACCTCGGTAAGGTGAACGATTGTCTCAGTCTAACGTTGAGCCTTCGCATGCGACAATGTGGCGTTTAAATACTTTTAAATAAAAACTTTTAAATACAAACAGAATTTTTTGTATGTGTATTTTAATGTGCAAAACGAATCTTTATGATGTGATTAAATGTCGTGGTTGTGTTAAAATGTTTGAACAAATTACGCATATCGCAGACTAAACTATGGTAAAAAGCGGGGTCTCAAACATTTTAAGAAACGATGCCAATTTAAAAGTCAGGTTCATTAACGTAAAAAAAGAGGGACAGAAAGGAACCAAAACGTTTAAATATTCAATTTTTTTTAAATATTTCACCCTTTCATACCAAACAACCAAGAAAAAAAGATTCTATCGTATATATTTACGCCCCAGCGCTTTTGTTTCTTTCTGTATTTAATCAGTCGTCCTTTCTACTTCATCGTCTTCAATATATAGACAAAACCCCGACCACAAACCACCGGCAAGCTTAGGATCTCTTTTCGAGGGAACAGCATGTTACAATCTCGCCTGAACAATTAAAAAAAAAAAAAAACCTCTCGTCGAGCTTTTTTATTGTATCAATAGACGCGAATGAATATCCCACGAGGACCTACGTTACAAGTCACAAATTATTTTGGAGCTGAAAGAAAGGAAAGTACTATACGCAACAAATAATTTTTCTCCATTAAAAATGATCAGTTGAGGGTCATTTCTTTTCTAGCACTGGCGCCGCCTCTTCAAATAAAGTGTACTTTTTAATGTGATTATATAACCTGAGATCAAAGTACGCTGCTTGCGAAGTTTTGTGGAGCCTAAATCCGGTACCACGGCTAGTCTATTAATTTAGGTTTTCGTTTTCTTTTTGTTTTTTTGGGTTGTGGGGATATTTATACAGCGTGTAGTTGGTCAGCCATTTAAAGTTGCAACGAGTCACTCGCTGTAGATGAGCAATTTAGCCAGTGCGGTACAACCGCTAGCCTGGGGTCTTTAACGTGCACCACGCACTAGTGATACACGACCGCACGCCGGTACGATGCTCATCCAGATCGAAACGGGCAGGGGTGGGGCTCGAACCCAGGATCCCTGAGTTCTGCAGCGCGAGCTTTCGCTCCACGCGCGTCGAGCTGGGTGTGCGCTTTAGCCCACTCGGCCACCGATCTTTTTTTTTTTTTGAATAAAATGTGTTTATTTACAAATAAAAGCATTACAGAGGGCCACCTCGGCCAAAGAGCACTCGCAGAATATTAGACCTTAATACATATGCATGACCCGGTACATTCACATAGAGGTTTGAACATTATACAATGACTAGTGCTTAAATGTTCCTCTTTTAACCATATAGTTTCTTAAAGCGACTTCCATCGCTGGCCATGACTCAAAACCCGGCATGTCAGTGTGTTCCAGGAGGCTACTGGTGTATGCAAAGCCCTCAACAAAGTGGTGCCAAGCAGGTTTGCCCTTTTCTAACACCAGCGTGTGGTCCATTCGTGATCTCCAGATAGCGTGCAACCCTAGCAGCAGTAGCACTTCTGTACATTTTTTATTTTCACCTGCCTCGACTTGAAGATATTTCAAGGTCCCCCAGTTCAACTGTGCACTGATGCTAAAAGCATTTCGAAGTTCAGACCAGAATATTTCCGCATTTGTGCAAAACAGAAAAACATGTTGCAAAGTTTCCGGGAAAGGACACAGTGCACAATTGGTCGACCATGCTACAAAGAACCCTTTGCTCTCAAGCCATGTTTTAACAGGCAGCACTTCTACGTGAAACTTTACGAAGAAATCTTTGATGCTTGTTTTTACAGGGTATTTGCGCAATTTTTTGAATACTCTCGATCCTTCTGAATTTTCTTGTGGGGGGCGGTATAATGGGGGCGGAATGACTAAGTCGACAGTATCCCAATACAGCCTTTTTCTGTTCACTTGTATTAGATAGTCCCAGGAGAACCTGGCGTGGAAGAAGTGGATCGCCTCATTAATTTCTTTATAGAATCGGAGTACTGGTGCTTTCATAGAGGCTTCTTCCGTGCTCACTATCCAGGAGGGCAAGTACCGTCCCCCTAGACGTTTTATTGCTCGTGTTGACACCGGATTAATCTGGTCCCGGAAAAACAGAAAGCGTTGAACTTTTATTTTTAACTCTAGATTCACGAGCCCCAAACCCCCTTTGGACAGGCTCAGAAACAAATTGGTTCTACGCATTCGTTCAAATAAAGACTGCCAGATGAACGTGGCACAAAGTCTGTGGAACTTATGAATCTCTCCTTGCCGGGATGGTATAATTTGTGCCGCGTACCATACACTCGAGAAAAAGACAGAGTTACAGACAAACGCTCTGTTAAAAAGAGAGAGATGTCTTCCGTACCATTCGTTCATTTTCCCGTTAACCTTGTTTAAATGTATACCTTCATGACCAGTGCTCAAGGATTCCGTCGCCAGTCGAATACCAAGGTAATTGTCGAGTGAGCAAGACCACTTTATGCCCATGTATTCCTCTGGTTTGAACGTCCATGGGCCCAGCCAGGATCCGGTCGATTTAGAGGTATTCATTGCTGCTCCTGATATTTTGCAAAAGTCCTTTATATGATTCAAAGCCAGCTCCATCTCTAGCTTCGACGAACAGATCAAAGCGACGTCGTCTGCATAGGCTAGTATTTTGGTCGGCTCGGAACTTAGATGAACCCCACGAATATTTACATCGGTCATGATTGATCTACACAGAGGTTCTAAATATAGTGCAAATAACAAAGGCGACATCGGGCATCCCTGCCGAACTGACGATCGGACCTCTATCGGGGCAGTTTGTTGTCCGTTCACTAACAGCCGAGTTGTAATGTCTTTGTAGCAAATTTTTATGTACTTTGTTAACCTTCCTCCTAGGCGGCATTGTTCAAAAAGCGCAAAAAGAAAGGAGTGTGACACTCTGTCGAACGCTTTGCTGAGGTCTACTTGCAGTACTCCAATTGGGTACTGTTCCGCCTCCGCTGTCTCACATATGATTCTCATCGTGTGCGCGTTTGTAATGATGGATCTGCCTTTAAATCCGTAAGGCTGGTGCTCTCCTACGATGCCGCTTAATCCCACCTCCAGACGTTTGGAGAGAATTTTCGCCAGAATTTTGTAGTCTGTGGTCAGTAGACTGATTGGTCTCAGGTTGTCTACAGTCGTGGCGCTGGAGGCAGTGTTTTTCTTTGGGATAAGCACAGTTAATGCTTGTCGCATGGACGGAGGCAGCAAATTGCGTTCTAAGATGTCTTGATATACGGCCCGAAGCAGCGGGACTAGCAGATTCGCGAACTTTTTGTAAAACAGTGATCCTAGGCCGTCAATTCCAGGTGACTTCCTGACTTTGAGCTCTTTGATCGCCTCTTCAATTTCTTTTTCCGAAATTTCACTGTTTATTCTTTCCGAGATCTCTGAAGGAATTTCCGGCATAACTCCCAAGAATTCTTCGAAACAGGTCCCGTTTGCATCTTTTTGCCCTCCCAGCAGTTTTGTGAACGTGTCGACTAATTCTTTCTCTATTCGCTCCTGCTCCGAAACAATCTCATCTCCAGCTCGTAGCGATGTTATTTGGTTGCGGCGTACGTGCAGACGTTCTTTAGTTTTGAAGATTTTAACCGGTTTTTCCTCGCGCTGTAGCGCTTGCAGCCTGCATCGCACCATCGCTCCCTGGTACTCCTCCTCTAGAAGCGACAGCAGCCTCGATTTGCATTCACGAATATCTTCCGCGAATACTCCGGGAGTATGGTTTTCTTCGCGAACTAAGATTCGCAGAGTATTTTCTAGGGAGCGTCTCTCTGCTCGCGCTCGTGCAGCCTTTTCTTGGCTGAACCGGAAAGTAATTAACTTTACCTCTTCTTTGAGCAATTCCCAGCTGACGGCATCTACCGCGCCTACATCGCTTGTATTCCGGATGACGTCCTTTATTTGTTTAATTAAAGTCTCGTCCTCTAAAAGGCTTTCATTCATTTTCCAGGAGCTCCAGCTCGAGGCTCTTTTTCTTTGCGCTTGGCTCTTCCTAAACAGACCGAAACGACTGCGTGGTCCGAGAATGCGACAGGGGTAACCGTGTATGCGTCAGCAGTCGCCACGCATTCACTTGAAGCGTACACCCGATCGAGACGGGCGTGACAAGTGCCCTGCCAATGGGTATATTCCAGGCCCGGTGCTGCCGCCACCTCTGTCACATCTTGAAGATCGAAATCCCGCAGTAGTTTATTCAACTCTACGATACTGGAGTCTGATTTTAGCCCGTTGGAGCAATCTCGTGCCTTCAAAACACAATTGAAATCTCCCGCCAGTATCGTCTTTGCAGGTGTGTCTAAGTATTCCCGTAGATTGATAAAAAACGATTTGCGGTCGGCCGGCGCATTTGGTGCGTGCACACAAACAAGTTTAAAGATATCACCGTGAAACAGCATATCTACTGCACAGATCCTTCCGCTCTTATCACTTTCCCACTCGGGAAGTAGCGTGAAAGCTTTATCTTTTCGAATGAGAATAGCCGCTCCCCCGCTGTGCGCGACAGCGTTAGAATGAAAAAGATAGAAGTGTCTCTCAAAAAACAAGGCCATTTCCTGTACCTGTAAATCGGAGGCGAGCTTCGTCTCCTGTAAGAACACAATATCGGCATTTCTTTTCAGTAGTTCGTTGAGTACCCACTGTTTTCTCTTCCGAACAATTAGGCTGATGCAATTTAAAGTTAATACGTTAAACCGTTTTTTCATTTGCTAGTTAAGAAAGAAGTAGGAAACCTAGAACCCTATACTGACGCGCTCGAACTAGCAAGAAGAAGCACTCACTACGAGCCGCGGTAGAAGGTTCGTGCCAGGTTCCGTGCTAAGAGTCCGTCTCAAGGCGGCTGTCCTGAGCCGCACGGAGCGTGGGCGGCTTGCGCCGTCCGCGACACGGCGTGACCAGTTTTGAACGCTGTTGGGTCGGCACACCGTCCTCTGCCCCAGGGCTTCGGTCTTGCTCGTGCGGTCGCTTGGTTGGTGTAGCGGCTCCCGCTACCATGGCTTCGTCCCGCATTTCGCTGTCTGTAGACCCGCCATCTGGCTCTGGTACCTTGGCTGTAAGTTGCGACTCTTCCCCAGGCGTTGTAAGAGGCGCCTCCGTGCCGCCTTGCTGTGGTTCCCCAGAGGGAGCGTCCGAGGGGAGCTCGACCTGTGGAGAAGGTTCCCTGGTTCCAGGCGTCGGCGTTTCGGCAATCCTCGGCGTCGCAGGAAGCGTCCTTACGGAGGCGTTCGCACTGGCCGCTAGCTCGGCTTCTGCTTCGTCCATAATAAGGTCGGTGTTCTCGTCCGGAAGTGGTCCGGCCGTTGCCACTGCGTAAGATTTGACGCAGTTTTCCCTTGTGTGGCCGTAGCGGTGGCAATCGTCACAACGGGGGACGCGGCAGTCCTTTCGGATGTGGCCGGTCTTCTTACACCGGAGGCAGAGCGGGGCTCGTCCGGGCACTAGGACGAGTGCAGAGCCGCCGAAGAAACGAAGTTGATGAGGGACGCTTTCTTTACTGACGCCCTCCTTCAGAGTAATCCGAACGAGCCTTGTTGTTGACTGGACTCCTTGAAAACCTTGGGCTCTCCACGTCTCACGGGTTACTTCGTGTACTTTGCCATACGGCTCAAGTGCACGTCGAACTGTGTCGTCGGGGACGTGATAAGGTACCCAGTGAAGTTTTAGACAAGTTTCCGAGTTCTTCGGATCTATGAGGATACATCGCTTGCCTTTGACAGTAAGTTCCTTGGCGGCGAGCAGCCGGTTCCTCGTTGACGCAGAGTGGAAGGTGACGAGCCACACGTGGTTCATTTGATAGGCGCCAAAAGACGCCACGTCGCCGAGGATTTGCAGTCGTTGCAGCTCTTCTCGAAAGTCCTCAATTCGGTATGGACGGCCGGTTACGTCGCAGTGTAGAAAAGCAGAATTCACAGTGGCTGCTTCAGAAGGCAGAGAAGGCAGAAGTATCTTGTAATCATCAGCAGACGAGATACCGCGGCCGGCAACGGCCGTTATCATCGCTCCGTCGGAGCTCGCCATCCTATCGACCGATCGCTGCGAGCGCCGGCAACAGAATGGCCACTGGCCACCGATCTCCCTTGTTTTCTTTTCAGCTTCTTGCCTGAGCTTGTAATGCGCTTTAGAATAAATTCATCACGCTGTAAACTAGAAACCTGTTCAACAGTGCCTCAGTTAAGATGATAATCTACTGCAAAACAAAAAAAACGCTATGTTTTGTTGTTTTTGTTGTTGTTTTATTGCGCGATTTGATTGTTGCATAAAACGGAACTCGTTCTTGCTTCGTGAAATAATTCATTACAAACCTAGTGTATAGGAATACTAGTTCGAGTTCAAAAATATAATAACTGTTAAAGGCAAAAAAAAATCTTGAATCTTCGCTGCATTTTAGGTTTGTTTTCAAATCCTTTCGTGAGGTTTGAACACTCAGGAAAGCATGATAGCAATATAATTGCGACTCCATTTTTTCGGTGCGAGCTAAGTCTCCATTGAGATACGGGTATTACAATATACAGGATATTGGTGTCTTAAAATTCGGCGGCGTGCCTGTCAAGTGGATTCTAAAACGCAAACCGTTTACCGCTACAATCAACTTATATTTTTTTGCTCGTTGTTTTTGCGAGTCGACTAGAAAAAAAAGTAAAAGACTCCGCGAAGAATCTTAGATTTGACATTTTAAAACACATCAAAGATGAATATAAAAAGCACAAAAAATGAGGCAGAGAGAACGCGCGAAACTAAGCCGCCAGAACGAGCTCCTAAATGGCGCGAAATAATGTGCAACGGCGGTTGCTGCTCCCTGCTGGAACGAGACTTGCGTCGACTTCAGACACGTCGTTATTGCGGAATCTTTATTTATTTTATTTTAGACACCTCGTTAACGAGCTATATGGCAAAATAATTCGCGTTTCTGCATCAACAATTGTGTTCGTCTGAAAAAATAAATTACACATGCATGCGTAAAAATGCACCGTTACATATTTCCGCACGTTTCTTTCAAGGACATGCTGAGTATTCACGCTTCCCTGCTACAAGTGTAAGAGGTTTACGTATGTGAGTAAGAACACATGACGGCATTTTCAGGCATGTTCATCTACGTACACCGCTGCGTATATGCTTACATTCGTGCGTGAGTGTAACCTGAACTTTGTCGGGGAGATCGTAAACCTTGTACGTTAGAGCACAACGGCACCGAGCTTATCGGTAATGTTCGTGTTGCAGAAACTAGCAGTTCAGAACAGAATCCCATCCTCTACCTGTTTCTACGAGGGTGCGCCCCCATAATCGCGACGGCGTGATGAATGCTAAAGACCCCAGGTTAACAATCGCACCCCATTGGCCGAATTGCCGATCTAAACAGGAGACACAATTGACCTCACTTCAATGCAAACTAAAACCTTACTATACAGGCTGTTTTCTTCTAAAATTTATATGCCTTTTTCTTCTAAATCCGTGAAAGCTACAATAATACAGTTTGTGCGGGTGAGCTATACGGCGAGGGGGTCATATAAGAGGGGGCTAATCGTTACGGTAAGTCGGATAATTTTCTGAAGTGTGTTAATGAACCTTTCAAATAGCGAAAATAAAACCTATGTTGTTTTCAATCAGAAACTTGCTGAGGGTCACCAAAAACCACTATACTTAATACATTTTTACAAATGTTTGGGGCGCGAGGGGAGTGCGGCAGTGCGCTAAAGTTATACCAGTCATGTAAAGAGAACGATGCTGGTGTTGCGAAAACACGGATGATAAGAGACGGAAAAACCGCGCGGCCGCTTTATGGCGCCCACTGTAGCCTCGCGCCTGTTGCAGGAGTGGCAACATTAGCGCCTCACCGCGATTCCCAGGAGCCCTAAATCTTTCTGAAATGTACTTAGGAATGTTGTTGTTGTTTTTCATGACACTCGGCAAGTTTCTGATTGTAACCACATATTTATCGAAAGTTAAAAAGATAGTTTAGAATTTTCAGTTAATTAACTGAGTTAATACATTTTTCTATATTATGTCAACTGGCCGTATGAGTCCCCTGCAGAAACCGCATCGGTATAGCTTTCATTGCCTGTTTACAACTGCTTGTTTTTAAACAAGTTTTTAAACCTTAAGAAAAGTCTATGTAGAAACGTCCGTACAAATGGAAGCTTATTTTTGCTTGTATGTACATCGCGGTGAAGCTTCATCAAATCTTCAATAAAGCTTTCGCCTCAGGACAAAAAATACTTCGAAGACTCGTCTATATAATCATTACGGAAAATATATTATCTATTCTATGCAACGCCCCCTGTCTTTTGCAACTTTGAACACACATCCCCCCATCTCGGGTTCTATTCCATGTCATCCACGCTTAAAAGCTAGAACGCGGCTGTCCTTCCTCTTCTCCAACACTACAATTCCAAAAAAGAGACACTCGTGTCTCACAAGCGTGTTCTTCGATTCACAAGAACCGTGGATCGAATCTCCCGTGTGACAGCTTCGTAATCAAACGCCGAGTTTTGAAAGCAGCCCACATTCCACGTAGCGCTTCTGGTCGAACGCTTTCCTTCAGGCGACAACTGACGCCCAGTGTGGATTACCTAGAAACACGAACCTTCGATCGCATATGAGACCGCAACCCCCGCCGGCACAAAAAAATATGACGCATAACTAAATATTACGTAAAGCATAAAAACTAATGTGATATTCCTTGGAGCAATGTGGTGAGTTTGGCCTCTTGGTATTAAGATATGATAAAAAAACGCACAAAGGACAGGACAAGGAAGAGAGACAAATAGAAGACGCAAGCGCTGACTTGCATCTGATTTTTATGAGAGGAAGGAGAAAATGACGTTCATACATAAAGAAAAAGAAAACGACGATGCACAATACATTCACATTATGAATATTTATAGAAATTTTAAGAAAACTAAGCGAACTAAAAGACTATAATGGCACACATGCAGGGCAGAGCACAGGTTCAGGTAAGACTTGGTATTACCTGAATTTAGTGAAACTTAGTGTTACCTGAACCTGTGATCTGCCCTGCATGTGTGACCTTATAAATTCTTCTTTTTTTAGTTTTCTTAGTTTCTTAATTTTTTTTTAATATATACTGATTGTGTGAACGTATTGTGCTTCGTCCTTTTTTTATTGTATGAATGTTATTTTCCTCTTCCTCTCATAAATATCAGTTGCTAGTCACCGCTTGTGTGTTCTATCTGTCTCTCGTCCTTGACGAGGCCTTCCTGTGCTGTTTTTCATCATGATAGTACTTGGCTCTCTCAGCCATCCATAATCAGTAAGCATAACCGAGAAGGCGGCTGGGGAAAGTAATCAACACCAAACAAAGAGCCGAGAAAGGACACAAGGAGGGAATGAAAGCTAATGTCGGAAGGAAGCCCTTTGGAGAAGCAACGCCACAATTGGGCTAAGTAAATGAGAATGTCACTTCCCCTGGTAACACATAATGCGAGAGTCACATTAAGTTTTCAACATGTCAACACTGAAGTTTCGCACCTGCTTTTCTATTTACAACGAAGAACAATCATCGCATACAAAAAAAGCATTCTCTTTAAAAAAAGTGTAGACGGACTTATAGATCCATCACCAATAAAATATGTTATAACTATTTAATAATCATAAGAAGAAGAAGCAGAATGACGACAATTTTATTTCCTGGCAACATGGAGCGTTCAAGAGACAGGCTGTTGATGATGATCCGACAAAGCAACTTCTCGCAATGTTTAATTTTTTGTTTCTGCCACAGAGGTCCGTGATGGTGCATTCAGTCCCAGGTTTAACACGCCAAGTCATGCATAGTGCCATATCAGAAATTGTATTTTGCAGGTCTGAACGTTTTTTTTTTTTCACATTTATATGTTACTATAGTAAATATATGGAAAGTCGGAGAGTCAATTACTGTGATCTTATGGATGAAACAGGTCCCAGCGTTTGACTCTATGAGCACAATAATAAAAAGTAAAGTACACAGTATATATATATATATATATATATATATATATATATATATATATATATATATATATATATATATATATATATATATATATATATATATATATATAGGCATGTTGGCTTGGGGGCCGAAGGCGTAGAAGACAGATATGCAGGGTGACGGTAGAAAACGAACCAGGAGGATTTTATTCGACGTTTCGACCTGAGACAGGTCTTCGTCAGTTCCTGACGAAGACCTGTCTCAGGTCGAAACGTCGAATAAAATCCTCCTGGTTCGTTTTCTACCGTCACCCTGCATATCTATATATATATATATATATATATAAAATAACGAAGTCGCACTCCGAAATGCTGTTGGAGTTTTAAGGCATTTAGTGAGTCGACGTTTCGGCTTGAGACAAGCCTTCTTCAAGACTGGTACCCAAAATCGGTTACAGAGTTGTTTTCGCTTTCCACACCTGGCGGCGTCACGTGTCAAGTCACGTGTAAAACAAAAACAAAAACAAAAAAACAAAAGCATTGTTCTATTTTGTTTTTTTCTACGCCCGGCCGCAGCAGACGCCGCCAGCCATCGGAGCCAAACAAAGGCCGCGTCAGTTTTCGGACCCCAGGAACGCAGCGCGCGGTCACAGCGGAGGGCGCATCACGTTCACAGAGTTGGATCGGCCCAGATGGCCAGCAACGCACGCCGCGGAAAGACGCAAAACCAAACAAAACACAGTGAAAAAAAAAAAGGAATGCAATAAGCGCAAACGGTAGATCAACGCCAAAACGCAGACGAACTCCCTGCATATATATATAAAAAATAAAGAAATAATGAAATAAGCACGCACAGTAAATCAACGACAACGTGCATCAACGAACGATATATATATATATCGTTTTTTATACGTAAAGATTAATTTTATTGAAATCTTTGAGAACTGTGGGGGTATAGTTCGGTACACGCTAATCCTGTCTTAGAAAAAGTGGGGTCGTCCAATTTCTTTCGGGTAATTTTTCCTAATGACATCGCTGGAACCTTTCGCGTTTTTTGTCAGTTTTTTGTTAATATAGGTTTTCGAAAAGTCTTGTATTCAAAAATATTATCATAGTGACGCTATATACCTTCTCTTTGGTTTTGAGTAGTGGGCAACTGTAACCTGAACATACTAGCTTCCATCTGTCAAAACTCGCTTATTTTCCTGCGTAATTGTTTTCTTAAGAAATGGCACGCAGACATGATACAACTCAATCAGCTCATAAAAAGAAAACGCCAGGCTAACTTCATCAGCAAAAAACGAAAGCGAGCATGCACTCACCCACCAGTAACATCAGGCTGGTAATACAGATCCACAAGATAATTGACCATTCTCAGATGTATTCGTGAAATGAATGTGACAAAGACGTGTTAGCGGGAGTTGAGTCGCCTTTACCGCTACCAAACTATCCAGCATAATTTTTTTCCTCTAGACCTCTCTATTTCTTTCTCAGTCTTTCTCACCTAGTTAGGAAAAAGGTAATCGTCCCTTGCTACGAGCGAATGCTTTTCTCCCACATCAGTCCGACGTCCTAACCACTGTGTGCTCAGTGTCGCCACATCACAACTTCTCCCCGGCGTAAAAGTTAAGCCTCGTCTAAATCCCTTCTTCGCAAAAAGACCTCGCTAACCCTCTCCTCCCCGAGCACCTCCCTTCGCTACTCGCCCGCGTTTCTACGCAGCCACGCTTGAAAGCCTACAGCGCGCGGCCTATAGGTTTATGCGGGATCAGCGTGGCGTATGCCAGCGTTAAGCCTTATTGTGCATTTCAGAGCAGCGATATATACAACGCGCTCTTTCTTTCATCCCGGCTCCTTGTAAAAGTGTTAAAACTGCTCACCTTTAACCTGACGAACCTGGCAGAATTTTCGAGAAACTAAAGAGCGTACACTTCTGTACTTTCACTGTACTCTCTGTACTCTCTTGTTTCACTCCGTCCTCAGAGATACAAAACGGCTGCGAACGAAGTTTAGTTATAAATCAATGATAGAAGTTAACTACCCGGCTTGCCCGTTTTCGCAAGAGGCGTCCACTGTGCGCTGTTTTGGACGGGGTTGTTGTTAAGCTAACAGCGCTCACCTAGCTGCAAGGCAGGACCAAAGGTTATAGAAAATGTATAATGGTTCTTAAACGTTTCTTTTTTTCCCGTTATAGTCAAATGAGGGGCGACTTTCCTTCTCTGTATTTGCGTTACAACAGAGGATACAATATAATGAGACGACGTTGTTTTCACTGATTATGAAATAATCGTTTTCAGCTACGGTAGTGCTTTATTTAATTACAAGAGCCGTTATGCAAGCCAAATAGGGTGCGCATTATTTCTCTCGTTTAAAAAGAAGTTGTTTAAAATTTTATACAAGGTGTTTTTGTTTTGTTTTCACGTTTTCATGTAAACATATACAAAGCGTAAACCTAGAAGTACTCAAACGTTCGATAAGTAAAACTTCCTAGACGTTGAGAATATGAAGACGCAGCCGGATTTTGACCTCTTTAGCAATAAGAATGTTTGACATTTTTTCTACATCCTCAAAAATATTTTTGTCTTGTGAAATCACTTGATGCAATAAATATTGCGCTTGCCCTCGCAATTAAAAAAAGATATATGGTGCCGTAGCACAGAATGTCATGCTGTAAGAATGCGTCACGCTTTTCTTCAGCAACTCGAGAGTTTATTATGTTTCCGTTCAAGTAGCAGATAATGACTGTCCTCGCGTGTTAAGAATCATGAAGCCCAAACTGCAGCAGTGAACCGGAGGTACGCCATACTTTATTCCTAATTTAAACAAATATCATCGCAAAGATCTGGTACGAGTAGAAGATGCAGAAGGGTGCACAGTATTGTGAATATCTATACACAGTCTACTCGTGCCTTATATCTCCGCTACTATTTCCAAACTGCATACACTATGTAGTTCCTTTCGCATACCATAATTGGCGTTTTATTTTGTTCGGAGTACCCCATTGAGAAAAAACAAAAAGTGTGATTTTGCGTCAATGGTGCCCCACAGATCGCACTCACCCAGATTCCCATGAATCCAGACAAAGAATGGAAACTTGAGATAGGGGGAAGCATGGCCACCTGACAGAGAAAGGGCTTTGTCCGGGAACTCACCTGCGAAAACAAAGCAAACAAATGATGACACCACTGCCATTACGCAAAGCTTGTTTCAGACGCGACTGCATCAAAGCGGTGTTTTTTACGAGGATAACGAGGGGCGCAGATCAACTCTCTCCAAGTTTATAATATATATCGGGTTTCGCGGAAATCCTGGACGCGTAGTTGGGCGAACGAGGGGATCGGGCTTCGAAACGGAATGGTTTTTATCATTAATATTATTTTCTTATTTTGCGGAGCCGGATGAGGAAAGAATCGTGTTCAAATTCCAAGTTTCGAATTTCACGAACGAAGGTTGCAGATATCCGTGAAATGGGGATTTCTATATATAGAGCAAACGGTCGAACGAAATGAAAACTAAAAGCGACTCTCACTTCTCCGGTTTTGTAATGTGAAGCTAAAGAACTACTAGGCTCCAAAAGTGTAATCAACTCACTCGCGAAATTAAAAAAAAAAAACTTTAATTGTGAGGAATTACATTAAAAAATTGGCTTGGCCTTTCTAGTTGGGGAACCTCGAATTTGGCAGCGATAAAAAAAATATCCACGAAATTAAAAACAAGAAAAATATTTTTTTCTTGTGCAAGGGCGACGTGACTGAAACTCTATTTCTTTTTGTACATTTTGGCATTCCAATATAATCGTACCCTTTACTGATCCGCCCTCTTCCAATTTCCTCCAATCTTCCTTTGCCATCTCCCTCCCCCCCCCCCAACCCCACCCGCATAACAGGAGCTTCTATTTGTGCTCTGGGTTCCTCTTCTCGTTTATTTATTTTCGTGTTTCGTCTCGCGAGATACTTAATCCCTCTTAATCCTTCCAAAGCCTCGACAACCACTTATTAAGCGCACCTTGTGATACGATCACTGTCCAGCCTTCTTTTTCTTTTCTTTCTTTCTTTTTTACTTTTACATTTGTTAGAACGCGATAAAGAGGATAGGGATTGGAACAGGTAAGCGTAGAAACACATACAAAAGAAGACTTTGGTGAGATAAGAATGCAAACAGACGCTCACAAAATAAAACTTGGGGGAGATAAGAATGCAAACAGACGCCGGCGATCACACGAAACACGAAATTCGGGGCTCGCTAGTAATCGCCCCCCCCCCCCCCCCCGGCCAACCTGCATCGACCTGTGTGTGTTCAATATTCCTATAAACAGTAGACACCTCGCAGACAAAAATCGCAAAATCAAAACCTCTACGCGGGTACAGACGCAAGTGTAAGCAGAAAACTTTATTCGCCTCAAAATTCGATTGGCACGGCTTATACGAAAAGCAGAACTACGCTTTGTTTTACACTTACATAGAGCAAAACGAATACTATGGACGCGAGGCCGAAGCCATGGGTGGCGCAAATGAAGCGCTCGCGCACTAGAACCAACTGCTAAGAGCTCTAGTTCTGTATAAACCTTTTCAACTTAAAAAATACCTGACCGGCGGATAGAGGGCGCTGACGCACTCGCCGCCATTTTAGCCGCCATAAGGTGGCTTCAATTTGGTCGGTTTCGGTTTCGGCGCGCTCGCGGCTGTGTTGGTCTGTTATGTAGTTTTCATTTAATTTTGTGATACACAACCAACAATAAAGTGGAGCTGGGCCACCTTAAAAACTATGAAGTGATTTAGAGTCTAAATCGTGGACACCCTTATGGCCGATTCACACGACCGACTGATCCGCGGACGGATTGATCACGTGACGACATGTCCGTGGTTCGTCCGTCTCTCAAGCGCATTCACACGAGGTAGACGACGAGCAGACGCCAGCGAGGACGGACCGAACCTGTTCGCCACCCCACGGCGCGGCGAAACTCCAACATCGCACCGTGGCACGGTTGTCCAAGAGAGAAATCGACGTATGCTATCGCGACAAAGAATCGGACGCCGCTGTTACGTACAGATCGAGACAAAACACCGTGATAGGCTTCGCGTGAAGCGCCACTAGCTTTACTAACTCAAGGCATGACAGTGACACAGGCATGGTACTGCTCGAGAAGGCTTCGGCGTAGAAGCGACCAAGTTCTGGGCTCTCGGAGGGGCGTTTGGAGATGACTTCACGCACTCCGCGCTCGTGCAAAACACTCAAGCACGCCACAGCCACAAACAAGGAAGGTCCTGCTCGGCGAAAGCCTGATTGGACGTGCAAGAATTATCGCGGCGTGCTAGATGAGTTTTGACGGGAGCTTCTTGACTCGGACCCGGAGGAGTACCGGAACCTGCGTCGCGTCAGCCGGACAAAGTTTCTGCAGTTTCTTTCACGCGTGGAACCAAGAATCGCGCAACAAAATGAACCAGTGAACGCACAAAACACAACGATGCATCATTTTTGTTTTAATCGTCGAAAAACAAAACAAAAAAAAACAAGAAAGTATTGTACCGTTGCCAGACTAAACGCTTTTCAATTCAATATCCCTCCATTAATCCGCGAGTGAAAAGGCGCTCGACTTTCTCAGTCTGCGCGTCCGCGGACGAGGCGCGGATCGCAGGAATGGGTGACGTGCCGGTCACGTGGTACACGGTCTGCGGACGAAAATCGCGATTCTGTCCTTCGTGTGAATCGGGTATTACGGAACACCTTTATATGATCATGTTCGTCGTTCGGACAGGTTCAGCGACGAAACGACTGAAGTGATGCGTGAGGAGGATTCATATTGTCTTCAGCCATACACGCTGACTCACGTTTTCAAAATAATAAACTAACGAAGAGACGAATGCATTGAAGCATTGTGAAAAACCAAGTCAACAACTTGATTAACAGTGCTGAATCGTTCGGAAGAAATGAACTCGCAAGATCAGTGCTCACTCTTTAATTTTCGAGGACACCAACTCTTTCTGAACATCGCCGACTGAAAAATTCCTATGTAATAACGCGTGGAATGTAAAAAAAAGAAGCAGTAATGCCTCCACCTGTTTGTTGTTGTTGTTGTTTTTAAGATATATTAAGGACTTGAAAGATGTTACGAAGGTCCATCTTAGGCCGAGTAGGAATGCATTTCATCTATCGGCCGTTACCAGTGGCGTAGCCAGGGGAGGGGGGGGCTTATAGTGCTTCACCCCTCCCCCTCGCTTTTTCGAGCTCCAAGTCATGGGCGCGCAGCAAGGCGCGGAGGTGTGAGCGGAGCGTCGAGTTGAAGCCACCTTGTAGTGGCCGCGTCACGTTATTCCTAGATGGCAGTGGCCACTCGACGGAGGATGAAAAGGTCTACACTCTTGCCCGTGCTCTGTGCCGTTAGTGTGAATGTTCTGTCTCCACCCGCATTGTGGACAGAGGGAATCACCACGTGCAAACACAGAGAACCATGGATTAACAAGAGCACGCTTCCCCTAAACTCAATCTGGGTCTCGAGGCTAATTCTGTAACAACCTATCGATTCTCGGTGATTCGCTCATAACTAACATTCCTCGAAAACCAGAAGAAGTTATAAACAAAGGCTTACGAGAGTGTTCTTCCGACAAGACTGACTGCGAATGTGGTCGTTCGCCGCTTTCCGATACTATAATTCGGCAAAGGTAGAATACCGCTACGGACCGTTGCTTCAATGGCAATGGCCCCTTTGGAAGCGCACTGCTGTGCCACACCCGCGCTAAGCATTCTACCGCAATGTTAAGTACCCGGTGACCTGTGGTGATGCTTGGTGATCTCGCCGACTTTCCTAGTTCGAGCCCCTGGTGGGAGAAAGCGCGTTTTTTTTTTGTACACTTCGCTTTGGCGTACGAACCCGGGCAGCCTGACAATACTAAGAGAGACCTGTGCATGAACAAATACACGAACGAATAGATGCGCAAACAACGGGCAACACGGTACCGTGAAAGGTGCAGTACTGTGTCCTTTGTATCAGCCCCTCCAAAAGAAGGAATACACAGTCCTGTGAGCCAGTCACGCGGTCGGGCATGGCGGCGCCTGTGGTCGCGTCCCTCCCGGCTTGACAAAGCGCAACTCGAGCGAGAAGAAATGAATATATCTTTTTGTTCTCCATAGCAACCTGAGCCGGAACACAGCGAGAAAAAAAGAGCGAAGGGTTCACGCAGCGCATCAAACACAGCGGCAGTGTTGGACCTTTCTCGTCAACCCGAAGTTCAGAGTATTGAAAAAATGCGCCAACAACCAATTTTCCTAACATATATATATATATATATATATATATAAATGTTAGGCCGATGCTGTCGTCAGCAGAGAGTATAGGACGGTACACGATTATGTAACCAACAAAGGATTTATATAGGCCGAGCTGGCACGTGGGGCCTGGCGCGAGATGGTCGTGCGCGCCACTTCCCCGTCGCCGTCTTCACCCTTTATATATATATATATATATATATATATATATATATATATATATATATATATATATATATATATATATATATATATATATATATATACATATACCGAATGTTCCATTTTAATTCAAACAAATTTATTACAAAAGATTTGTAAAATGTGCTACTAATACGGCTTGTGCAGGTGAGTTATACGGCCAGGGGGAGATTATGTGGGTGGCTAATCTTTCCAATAAGTCGGATAATTATCTAAACTTCCTTAATTAACTTTTTAGTTAGTGAAAATAATCATACGGTTTCAATTAGAAACATGCTGAGCATAATCGAAAACCACACAATAAACTCTTTTAGAACGACTTGAAGCTCGTGGGAAACTCTGGGGCGCGCCAAAGTTACCACTCGTGAAGCAGGCGCAGAGTTAGCAGTGGCGGAACGCGATGGTAATCTAACCATCCGCGTTTTGCCACTGCTACGTTTGCGCCTGCTGCACGAGTGGTAATTTTGGGTGCGCCCCAGAGTTTCCCACGAGCTTTATGTCGTTCTAAAAAGAGTTGATTGTGTGGTTTTCGATTATGCTCAGCGTGTTTCTAATTGAAAACATATGATTATTTTTACTAATTAAAATTGATTAAGGAAATTTAATTCACAGTCAGACTTATTGCAAAGATTATTCACCTATATGATGCGCCCCTGGCCGTATAACTCACCTGCCCAAACTGTAATAGTGCATCTTCTACGGATTGTTTCTAATAAATCGAATGGAATTAAAATGGACACCCAGTATATAAAAAGCTTCCAGACGAGGGCTCTCATTTAACTTCAGAAGCGAATCCCAAGAAAACTAATTTGCATTATGAGTTCCAGAGTAGCATAAATTATTTCTTCGGAAGTGCCTGACATGCAGCAAAAACGCCCTCCGCCACGCGCAAAATAAAGCAGGTCTTACACCGACCGGTCACGTACAGCGCTGATCATTTCGCCAGTCGCAAGAATGACAAAATCAGCGTGAAGCGCAAAGTTGTCGGCGACAGTACCACGCCCAAAAAGTCTACTACTGCGTAACACGTTTCGAATCCTCTTGCGCAATATATTGAGAGAAATGTGGTAAATCCCGGAGTCATATATTTATAACCAGGGCATAGCGCCCTCAGTGAACCTCCCGGGACCGAACATAAAAGGCACAAAATCGCCGTCACGCACATAAATGTTTCATCCCGAGACGGCAGGAAGCCCAGTTCATTGTGACATCCGAAGGCTCGCGCTACGCCAAACGAAATCTGCTCAAATCGACGTGAGCACCAAACCGATTCGAGGTTTTTCCCAAACCCCACCCTTCACAATACTCAAACGACTCAAGTAGAATATCTATATACAAAGAAAGCACTGTCGTTTAAAACAGTGTGTGCCTTTGACCTATCCCGATTTCGACATAAATCACTGGAACCAGAATCAGCAAGAAACGAGGTGTCCCACTATGCCATAGCATTTATAGCTCCCGCGACCGCCCCAATGACGCAATTCAATAATCGTGTATGAGCAATTTTCTTCTTCTTAGATGCATTATTTCTGAGCAACCTATTCAGTGTCCATGTTTTGTTTCTGCAGTCGTTAGGAATGCGTGCCGAAGCACTCTGTACTGTTTCAATCTATTTCCGAATCCTATTGTTTGCAGCGAAGAAATAAGGATTGCCCCAGCAGACCGGATCATCGGCCCCTGGGGGGAAAAAGAAGGAGCAAAATGAGAAAGAGGGAAGAGGGAGGAGGGAAGAAAAAAAGAGAGATGTGCGAGATTATGATGCGGAGTCAGGGGAGTCGTCTTGATCGATGGAAGCTGCTTCTCTGGGACGGCATATCAAAAAGAAATCACGAGACTCGGATCTAAGGAAGGAGATTGGCTGTCGTCGTTTCGCGATGACAAAGTAAAGCGCCGATGAAAGGTCCAGGCGGGATGACCGCCGCCCGGGGTATTCAGCTAGGCGGAGACAACGGGCGGGTAGGGCAGATCTTTCGCAGCGTTCGCGAATCGGGGAGCAAAGATTGCAGACGTGAGAAAGTGAGCAGACGGGCGATAGCGATACAATTACCTATGAATTCGGAATCATAAATAGTTGCAGTTGTGTCGGACTAATTGCTGCGGCACGCAATGCACAGACTGCCTAAACACCAGAACAGCTATAATTATAACAAGTGTAATTAATACACTTTTAAGTTGAGTTAATTTTGTCCACTGATTGTAAACCAAAATGCAAAACAAAGTACAATTGCGAAACGTTTTGGCAATGTCGCCTGCTTCTAGGAAACAACATTAAAATCGCCCAGAAATATTGCAATCAAGCAACAACAACAAAAAACTGAGATAGAAACAGAGACGCAGCTAGTTAAGGCGCGTAGCGACAGATATCACCTCGTCAAATTATCACAGAAACGTGAACTTATGATAACACATGAAGAACAAATAATGGCTTACACACGCTCTGAAATTAATTTGCAAGACTTATGATAAGAATCTTTTAAAATTATCCTATTTTCTGCCGACACAGCATCACAACATAAGGCAGGTTCACTACATATATTTAAGAAAGGACAATACATATACTATACATGAAAAATAAACTATTTAGAAAGCTTTTCAAACGCTGCCAAATGTATATGTTTCGACATCCTTTGACAGAAATGTGTCTCTAGACCTGGTTGACGTTTCGCAGATCGGTCATTTTAAGAAGGACACGAAAGAAGTAAGCTCACAGTAATCAAAACGTTGGGCACCACTGCACTGCAGCTCCCGATCGCCGAGTCTGGTTGGACCCACAAACGTTGCGCAGTTCCGCCTGACCGTTAATGACCGCCTAGCTAGCACGAGCAACACAAACCACGTTGATCACCAACTCAGTCGGTTCTGCCTCTGCTCCGCCCATCAAGCGTTGCAACCGAGAGGTCAGCTTCAACAGTCTTCCCGTCAAAGCACCCATTTTCGGACAGTGCAGCAACCCTGGGAGTCGGTACCGACTGCTCCGGCCCAACATCCAGATTGCACACTAAATGCGCGGTCACTCCGGCAAAGTATTCGCGCGCGACGATTGCCGATGGTGGCCGCCCCATTAAGCCTATATACACCGGGCAATATTGGCACGGGAGCGCACGCAGCTCAGCGCCCTTTCGCCGAATATCGCAGCTCCATCCTTCCATCGCGCAGCGCCAAGCGCAATGAAAGTGGCATACCGCCCACCGCGTCCAGGGAACGCGAAAAGGGATCGTTACGGGAAGAGAACACGTTAGGCATTCCGACGATCGCCGGATCCTCCTCTCGCGTGCCATATCATTCCCGCACGAACGCATTGCGGCTCCGAGAACGAGTACAGACGGACACGTTCAGGTGGCACCACCATGGCGGGTAGAAATGAGAGGGGAGGAGGACAAGTCGGCGTAAGGGACGCCCTCCCTGGCTGTCATGAGATATGCAGGCTGTCCGCTGTCCGAATCGCTCAGAGCACGCTCGGTGGACCCTGCTTTGATGTTCGGTCGTGTCGCTTTTCTTTGTGATGTTGGTGAGGCTGTCGTTGCTTGCGGCTCCGCGCCCGCTGTTGCATTCGGCACCGACTCTAAGTAATATTTCAGCGAACCATCTCGCCGAGCGTGGGCGTGAAACGCCGCGACGTGTAAATGTGTTTTGGGAGAGAACGTGGCGGTTGTCGCTGCTTTAGTGCCTCGAATTGAAAGTTTGGAATGACGTCCATGTATTTTATTCCTCGCAGATTGCTCGCTTTTAATGTTAGTTTTTATCGTCCTTCAGAAAACAAATCTTAAAAAATAACGGTGTTTACAAAGCGAGTTTGTCGCGTTTGCTAAATTTCGTGTTTTTTTTTTGTATTTGCATTTGCAATAAAAGTGCGGAGAAAGAAAATGGGTAAGGAAACAACGAAAACAATGTTCACTACTCCTTGCGCGCAGACTTAAGATGCATTGAAACGTGTCTTGAGTGTGTAAAAATAAAAAATTAAATCCGTCACCGTCCAGCCAATGTTCCTCCGATCAGAAGCCTAAAGTTGTGCATTAAGTGATTTTCCAAGTGTACCTTGATTCAACTGAATATGTCATGTTTCCATGGATTAGTTACAGTTTATTACCTAGCACATAAGTCGAAAAGAAAAAAAAAGCTATAAATTTAGGTTCGGTTTCAAATGTATTATGTTTTTTTCGCTTTGATTCTTGGTGTCTCATTACACACATTATAAACGTTGTAGGATGTCATATACTAAACACGAAGATAGTATGAGCTGAAAATCAGATAAAATGTACCTTCCTTGAAGCTTCATTGTGGCAGTCAAAGTTTTGTATTAAATAAACTTAGCTACTTTAGGCATAAAGCTTTTAGCTAAACAACAAATACCACACGTAAGATAGGAAACAAATTCAGTTGCTGTGTGATTACAAACTTAATTGCGAAACGTTCGACAAACACACAATGGAAGAAAAAGTACTTCAGCCCCACATATTTGTACACGAAGCTTTTTACGTGCTGCTTCGACCGTGATAATCGACTTTGTTACGACAAAGAAAAAATCATTCAAACAACAACGACATCAGCGGCGTATCCTGTGTGGTGGTTCTTTAACGCCCCTTCCTCGGGTGGACACGACACACGCTCCAGGTTAACTGTTTATTAACCCAACAATGTTTACGAGGCAAGCCTCACGTCAATGTCCGGCAGTCCGCGGGCAGCGCGCAAACGTCGTCCTGGGTCGGCTTCCCGATGGTCTGGAGGCGCGCAAACTTCGTCCATGCGAAGCTGTGGTTCCGGGCAAGTGGCCGCGTTGGTTTCGACGCGGAACTGTCATCCAGGGGCTCCGGGAAGGTCACCGGCTTGCGGCGGCAATCCAAGCCCCGCGGTCCAGAAGCCAGGCATGCAGTCGTCTTCCATGGGTGGCCGCCACTCCGGGCAGGTCACCAGCTTGCGGCGGCAATCAGAGCCCCGCGCTCAAGAAGCCATGCAGCCGTTCTCGTTCGTTCCGCGCAGCCGAGAACCGTAACCGTCGTCTCTCCGTCCCTTTTCTAGCTTGTCATCCTCGGGCATGCGCCGCTGTGGCCACGAGATTGTCCCCTTCGGCAACGCCCCTTCGGTGTTATCGCCACATGGCGTCAGCAGCGCACGATGCGGTGGGAAGGAACACGATGGGTTCCCACAATCCACAAATAATACACAGAACCACGGAGAAGAAAGGAAAATATATGACCTACATGTCATCTGCGGTTCGATATGCCTATTATGCGGGATAATTGCTTCCGTGTTCCAATTTATTTTATGATCCCCACCCTCTCCCCTACCCTCCGCTTTCGCTTTTCTTGCTTCTCCATTTTTGAGCAAAGTGTCTTCCTTTGGCCCCTTTCGAATGAGAACAAAACACGTACACCTTTCTTTCTGTTCTTTTTTTCCGGATATCCTCCGCTCTTAGACAACGTTTGCATTTCAACTGTGGCCGCTCAACGCCTCTCGTTAAAGACATCATCTTATTTTGTTTTATCTCGCTCGGGTGAGGCTTTATCTTCTCACTGTCACATACCCCTTCAGATTATTGCCAGGAACCCTTTCATAAATCGTTTCAGACGTGCTCAAACTTCAATCAGCGCAAAGAATAGCGAAGCAAAACATCAAAAGCCTGACAAATATAAAATTACAAAACAAAACAAAAATTTAAATTATGCCAAGGATAGAAAACCGCCAAAAAATACGTTTTTGTTCCTCTTTTCTTCTTTCAAAGTACTCAATAAAAATTGTATGCCAAGCGTGACTAGCTATTTTAACGTGTGCTACACGAGGCCGAATTATTTCCTCTAAATATTGAGTCGACTCTTGTATTGCATATCTCTAACCAGAACAAAACAAAAAAGATTCTACCCACAAGAATAATACACAACCTCGAATATCCCCCCCCCCTTTTCAAAGAAAAGAAATGGGCAGTCGAAAAACAGTTTCTTGAGAAATGAGCCTGAAACAATTTTTGTTTCTCTCCCTCAGACATCATCATTCTCACGTCAATGATGCACGTACCCATGCACTGAGAAAGTGCTTTAAAAACAAAGAAAACAATACGTACTCTAAAAAAACAACATTTCGTTGCCCGAGAAAAAGTTGGAAAGCTTAAATCGCCTACCGGAGCTATGTTTTGGCCAGCAGTCGATTGAAGCTGCCGTTTTCTCAGGAGGACTGGGTAGAGAAAGGGGATGAGAAGGCACGGGGAGCAAAAAAAAAGAACTTCTCCTCTGTGTAGAATATTTCCAAGGAGCAAAACCTGTCAATCGCAGAGAAGCAATGAGGCCGGCACGAAAAATCCGGAGCTTCCGAACGACCTGCAGTTTCCCACTGTTTCCGCACCGCGGCGCTGCGCACACGAAAACTAGGTCGCATGCCGTATAAGCTCGCTCTGAAGCGGTAGAAGCCAACTCCCAGGGGTACTCACGAGGCTTACATTCGGAGTATACGACGATTGGGATAACCGACGAAGCGAAAGATGCAAAAAGCCTGTGACCGAAGGCAAAAAAAAAACAAGTTAAGGCGAAGTTTCCGCCGGGAATATCGAGGCTGCGGAACGCGAGATGAGGGTTCCCTGCTGCATTCCTGAGACGCCCGGAGTGGTTCAGCGCTTTGAGGCTCCGAGTTCGTGCTATGCTAACGCGGCGCAACT
>JAZHYW010023797.1:0-25569 GCA_037355805.1 Ixodes ricinus
TCATCCCAAAATAATTGCCCACGAAGAGAAGAGATCAGAAGGAAAAATAAGCTAAAAACTGTCCTCTGCACACATGCAAAATAAACAAAACTTTCCAGTGCGTTGTTACAAGGCGGAAGCAAAGAGATGAGAAAAGAAAGAAAAGCTCGCCTTACAACAAACACATCGTGGAAGTTTGTTGTAAATGGTTTTTGCTATATTGAATTACTTGCTATATCGAACTGATCATAGCGTTTCCTGCTATTCGTTATAAACGGGTTTGACAGTAGCTCAATGGTCATGTCCGACTGCCACCTCACCGACCTGGGTTATAACCCTGCCGAGGGCTCCCAACCTTAAATATAAGCTTAACGTCTGCAATGCTCCCAGTGTGTCGCTCGAACATGACGCTCGCTCATGACAATTTTCCCATAGAAAACGCCACACCAAACACATTGGGCTGAAAAGAAACTCAATCTCTGCTGCAAAATCAGCCCTTTGCACGCACCGTGCTCATGACCTTCCTTGAGTGTTTCAGTAAAGGAACGGAGATTTGTATTACGCTTGCAACGTCAAGGTTTTCTAAAAGCCAGGATGAAGTCAAATTAACGACCGGAAAGCCATCTTCAGATGCACCCCTGGACAGGTAGTCGTGCGGAGACTTCCAAACTCGACCGAGACCCACGAAATAAAATTCAGGAGGATTGCATCATAATGTCCCTTTGAAGCTAGGTGTCCGTAACGTGTTTGCCGACAACTCGCGAAGCGACTGCGTGCTCGAGAACAATGGCGACGGTCTGAGAAGCAGGGATTGGAGGGGGAGGAGGGGGGGGGGGAAGGCTGTCACCTGAATCATGGCAACGTCGTTGGCGCCGGCCTCCGATGGCGAGCGTGACGCAGTGCGTCGAACCTTCTCACCATGTCCACAATCTCCGCCTTCTGCATTGGGGACACCCTGCACAGTTTTACACACACCGAATTTGCAACCTGTGGGATCTACCTCAAAGAAGAGAAGACATACCGTATTTACTCGCAGAATGAACGCACTTTTTTTCCCGAAAAATCGATGCAAAGTTTGAAGGGGGGGGGGTTCATTACGCGGAGTAAAATTTTTGCGTCCGTATTTATTCGCATAATGAACGGACCTTTTATCCCGAACAATCCGACGTAACTTCTTATCTCTTTGCGCGCAACTCCAAAACCAAACTGCCATGCGCAAAAAATGCTCTTCTACATGTTTTTTGTTTCTTTCCTTGCGCATTTCTTTCTTTCCGATCCGCTTTTGCTTATTTCCTTTGCGAGGCGTCTGTGACAACGAAACCAAACTGCGCTGTGCAAGAAAAAAGAAAAAAAAAGCTTCTCTATGTTTTTTTTTGTTATAACTCCATGGATTGTTTTTTTTTTTTGCCGCCTTTCGCAAGCTGTTTTGTTTCGCTTTGCTTAGGCGAGGGCTTCTCCGCTTCTCTTTCCTATCTCCTTTCGCGAGGCGCGCGACCCAAAATCCAAACTGTGCTGTGCAAAGAAAAAAAAAAAAGCTCCTCTTTATGTTTTTTTTTTGTTGCTTCCGTTGGATCTTTTTTATTTTTTAACGCCTTTTGCAAGGTGTTTTGTTCGCACACGCTGCCCATGCATTCGCGACCTCGCTGCACCAGGATAGAAAAGTGCATTCATTTCGCGCGCGTGGGGGGAGGGGGTCAAAATTTTGACGTCCGAGTTGGAAGTGCGTTTAATACGCGAGTGAAAAAAAAAGTCGAAATTTTGAGAGCCGACTTGGGGGGTGCGTGCATTACGCGAGTGCGTTCATTGTGCGAGTAAATACGGTAGCAACAATGCGAGTAAATACGGTAGCAACAATCGCGAAGCGCAAGTTCGGTCTCGTTTCTTTGCAGGGGGCTGTGCTGGCGTCAGAAAGCCGAGCTCTGATTGGCTCTGATTGAAGGATAGTGGGTAGACCTCAAAGCAAGATGCCTTGAGGTCTCCCCACTATCCTTCAATAAAAGCTAATCAGAGCTTGGCATTCTCACGTCACCATAACCCCTGCAAAAGAGCAAACGAATTTGGGCTCTGCATAGGCCCGTGAAAACTGACATTATAGGCACACCATCAGATTGTTTCACGGTAGAATCTCGTTGATACGTTTTTCGGGGGACCGGAAAACCTTGTTTATAGAACTATCTCTACATATCATCACAAACGCGTCACCAGTTAAAGGTAGGCATCCCCCATTGTAACACCTCATCATTTAATTAATGCCTCTTTTCTTCCCTAAACCTCCACAGATTGGAATCACCTTCCCACGCCCATAGTCTCAATAACTGATGTTGCCGATTTTAAAAATTATAATTATACTGATTTTCTTGCTGTTCCTTAGCCACTGTTCCTAATCTTGACTTTTTCGTTGATATATAGGTAATATATCTTTGTGTTAAAATTCACTCCTCTCCATAATGCCTTTGGGCCCTGAGAGAAACTAAATGAAATGAAATGAATGAAATTCTCGATTGCACTTTGTTTGTATCTATCCCAATTGCAGCACTTCTAAAACCAAAAAGCCTGGATGCCCAAAAAACAATGACGCAAACTTCGCGAAAAGAGGATCCCAAAGCAAAGAAAATAAAACGCTAAACAACTTTGTTGTTCAGGCCTCGATAAGATCAACTTCAACGAGAAGTAAGGCAAGCCAAAAACAAAAGTGAGATGATAAAATGGCTACAATCCCAGCTAATCTGTCACAGTCACGGCTGAGAGGTGTCCCTTACGGCTTCCCTCCTTTCGGCCATAACACCAAGTCAGCCTTCCCCGTTCAAAATGCGGCGAAACAAAACAGCCATGACCATGCACACTGTAGTAACAAATAAATGCAGCATTAAACAATCCGCCCATAGTACAGAGTAACACTTAGTGGGCACTTTAATTTAGAAATATGTTTTTTTTTTTAATTGCGGTTTTGAAGATTGGCAAGCACTTTTCATCTTATTCATGAAGTATTTTTGTGGAATAAGTCTTTTATCTTGAAGCATTGACTTGAACACATGGTAAAATGGGTCTGTACAACTTTTTTGCTATTTATTTCAGAATGAACTACAGTGCAACCCACTTATAACGATAATGAGAAAACCCGAAATTTCAATCGATATAGCCGTTTATCGCTGTATCTGGACTAGAAACTTATCATTTCCAGTCTAGAAAGTCTAGAAACGGATCATTATAAGCGGTACATCGTTAAATGTGTATCGTTATGAGTGGGTTGCACTGTATCTGCACACTTCAGCTATTTTATGGAAGCCATATCTCCACTTGCACACAGCAATCAAATCTTCATTTTGTTTTCTTTCTCTGGTAGGTGAGAGGTATCCAATAAGGGGCAGGAATTTATGTTAAATAAGGCACCAGGTTTTTGTCTTGTTTAAGATGCCATATTTATTGCCAATAAAAATTCTGAAACTGGAAAATTCAAGTGTCATAAAAAGCTTATAGTAATCATCCTAAGAGCTTTTATTTATACGTTACTACCTAGGTTTCACAGACCTTTCAATTTATGAAGATATATATACTTTTTTTAATATATATATTTCAGTACTTTAGTTTGTTTTAACACCTTTTCATAATCTTTGCAAATGAAACTTACAACATTAACAGAACTAATTGGGCTACATCAAAGCTAAGCACATATTTTGTAGTCAAATTGTAAAGGTAGACAAGCTACATAAATTTCCATTTAAACTACCTAAATCACGAGTTAGGTAAAAAAAAAAAAAAGCTCTAGACCCAGTGTTGCCACTTCCCCTGCACCAGACCCACTAAAAATGTGGAATGGGAGGTCACTTGCCGGCAGCAGATGCAGACTTTGCAGGAGAGCGCAATGTCCACAAAGTCTCGTCGCACGTCCGAGGAGAGGGCGTACTTGAGCGTCTGCAACGAGGCGCCGTCCTCAACTCAATCCACTGGTCGCCTTACAATCGGACTGCATTCGTCCTACGGCCTCCGTCACAAACGCGGAAGCGACCCCGGCATCAACGAACTCGCCTTCTCGTCGTAAAAACGCCCGTCCGCGTTCATTCCCTTACATTTATTACCGTCACAACACATTCCTCCGCCAGAAAGTAGCGAATCGACCAGCTTATCGTTCGGCTCGCCTCCGTCGCATTTGTGAAGTCGACGTGCCAAGCGTTAACGCGGACGACACGCTCGGCGTACCCTTTTATACGACGAACGTCCACCGCACTAGTCGTCCTGCTGCAAGCACCTACTCGCTGGCAAAAGGGCCGATTGCGAGCGCGCCACGTCTTTCCGAAGACCGCACGAAGGAGCGGCAGAGTTTGTTGCGACTTTGGAGAGCTGGCATTAGCAATTGGCTCCTTTTGTCGTGGCCATATCCCTCAACAATTTGTCTTTGGTCGCGTTTTTCGAACTGCGGTCGACTCTCGGTAATTCAAAGTCGCTTTATTAAAATTTTCAGTCAGTTCGAAGCGGCAGCTTGGTCGGGCAAAAGAGGGAATGAGCACGGGGCGCAAACTAGCTGCCAGGTGGGCAAGGCAATCAGCTCTTTCCTGACCGCGCCCATAGGTCATCGGTCAACGGTGATCGACGGTTTCCAAGCGCCGTCAAGAAATTAAATTTGGTGCAGAGTATTACGTTCCAGAATCTCGTGGATTGCGGAAGAACTGTACTTTCGGTATCAATGTAGGTTTGAGCTTTATCACAATCTGGTGGGCTGTCAAAAATAGTCCTGAAAATGGTGGTTGCACCTGTCTAACATGACTAACTGCTTGCATTCGTCTTCGCAACAAAGATGGCATTATTTACATAACTCAGCTGTATTGTGGCGTATTTGTTAGATCTCAAGAGCTCTGGGGACAATTTAAATGATGCTATAGGCGTCGCTTAACAGATGGTTGTCCGGAAGTGTCACTATAATTTCTAATGCTGTCTGTCCTAAGATAGCGTGCACATTTCATGCTCCCAACAAGGCAGACAAAAATGCTAAATATGAAGGAACTGCAATCGAGGCTGTGACGAGCCAAGTGAACACAAAGAAAGCATTCTGCTGGGGATGTGCGGTGCACTATCTGTGTTTCACCAATATAAGCATTCCTTCGTTGAAAGGCACACGTGCTACGGAGGCAAACTCTCCGACGAACCAAAAATAGACGTCAGTTAGAGTTCACTAACTTTCAGAAGTAATAGCCGTAGCTGCGGGGCACATCTTGCAATATTCTGAATTTTCTTTTTTATTGTCTTTTAATTTGACATAGCTCTAGAACTTTCGGCATTTATACGCCTTCAGCACGTACTGTATTTTCAAGGAATAAAATTTTAAAATCATTTTCCCACGTTATGCCAACCTCTGTCTCTTTTGAAACAACAACTAATTGGCCACATTCTGATGTGTCATATCGCTCCATGCACAAATTAGTTAGGATAATAAAAGCGTTTGCACGGATCCTTTGAAAATTGCTACTTTTCACGTGGTCAGGAAAGAGTAAAGCAGCCGAGCCCCACCAGTAGCCAAGCCAAGCCAGCATGGCTGCAAAGCCTGCATTGTGCTGTCATTCCCACAAAGTCACAGAAGCGAGCTTCGAATTATCGAGTTTACTGTTTGTATGAAAGTGGGGCGCACGTGCTAACAACTCGATTTCCTTACGACTATCCGAGCACGCAGATCAAGTCAGCAAACTAAAGAGGCAACATAAAAATCTCCTAGTTTCTTCGAGAATGACACGAAAGTGTAAAAACAAAAACAAGGTTCTAAAAAACACCTTTCAAAGTCACGCTTCTCTATACTCATTGACATTTAAAGGAGAAGAGCAAATTTTGAACACAGTTCATACGCCACACAGAGCGGCTCTCTACACGAGACTCGGTCGACAGAGAGAAATTTACGCTCTTGCATTCCAGATACGCATGCATTGACGAAGACACAAATAACCGATCTTACAGGAGCGAGCAACTATATCCTAGTTCCTTCCGTGCGGAGGTAAATTACTAACGCTCCGCGGGAGGCCAAACCGCTTGCACTACGGTTCCGAGACGAGAGCATGCTCAGAGGTAGGGACACCCGCAGAGGTGCTCACTTTCCGTCCACGACAAGAGCCAGCTCGTTCTCTTTCCTGAGCAGATCTCCGAAGTCATGGACGTGCCTCCGGATGGCTTCCCTCGTGGCCTGCGCAAACGGCGACAATTTAAGGGAAATAGACGCGCCACGTGGTGGACGCGTCGTCCACACCGCGCAAAACCAAGTTTCTCGCACTTTCGGAAGAGGGACCAAAGACGGCAAGCGATAAAGTCAATAACCGAGCTTCTTTTCTCGTTAAATAAAAATAAAGACTGCGTAATCGTTCAATCTACTCTTCCCATTTTCCCATTGCTTTTTTAATAAAAAATAATGCAACTGAGATGTGAAGTAAAAAATTATAGCGTCCTTATCAGTTACTTTTAGTATAGATTTAAATGGATCTAATGTGATAGAAGACATTTGATAATTTGTATGAATTTTACGCTTTAATTAAAATTGCTTACGCTCCGGTTTCAGCGCTGAACTGTAAGGGTAAGCGGCCTCGTGAAGCTGCAACGGCACCTTTCACGGCATTAGCTGTTATGGGCTCTTCCCACCACGGAAATTAATTCCGTTGTAGTTGGCATAATAGGGCGTAGGGCGCACGTCTTCAGTATAGACGCTTTAAACATGCGCCAGATTGAGCCGCCATTATTGACCTTCTCTTATCTCACCGAGATGCCGAGCCACTGAAGCGAGCATTGAACAGCCTCCACAAAGGCCTACGCTGGGGAGAGGGACGCAGTAGCACCTAAAATGGGAATAACCTGTCCTACCGTGGTAATGATGAAGTGAAGCGAACGGAATAAGAGAAAGCAAAAACTGAAGGTCAGCTATGGCGGCACCCATGCTCAGATGCCTGAAAACCTCCATTGCCAACTGCCTAAAAAGAAAGATCGCCCCTCCTCTCGGGATTCGATCCCAGGGGTCAGCCTGCGTGCAAAGCGAGCGCATTGCCACGGAGCTATGCCACGGCTAGGACAACTTTGACAATCCGTTTTAGACATGCTATTTGTGGAAAACAAACGCGCACGTACAAGCCTCGTGTAGTGCCCACAAGATGGCCAAAATCGCTACGATGTTGCGACGAAAATTTTTTCTTCATTCTCAATTAGTCGCAAATTTAATTATAAAAGCCTTCAACCAGGTGGCGCGAGCCGCCGCCTGATTAAACGCGTCCAGCCATATTCATCCGTCCGATACCACCTAGAGAGCGGGCCTGCGCATTACGTCGTCATCGGGTCCCCGAGCCGCCCAGCTATGGCAGACCGACGCCCGAAACTCGGCAAGCGCAAAGCGTTGCGAGCGCGGGTGTCTGGGAGTCGCGCCTCTGCCGGGGCGCCAAAGGATGCACCAACGGCAATGCTGATGCGTCTCGCCGTTACGTCGGGGATGAACTGCGAGTGCGTGCTCGTGAGACGAAGCCAACGCGAGAGCAAGTCGTCCGCTCTTGCGCTAGAAGATGCGGCAACGTCAGAACGATGCCGAGCTTCGAAAAAAACATGTTATAGGCAATGTAGCTTGTTGCAATAAAAGCTTGCTGGAGTCGAACACCTCTATCCCATGTGTAAAGTCAGGGATACGCAGAATGCTGTGCCTGCCAACAGGAAAGCGGTTACACAACGTCATCGGCCTGTGGCGTGACAATGTCGGGTGACAACGCGATTAATCCGTTTCATAGCACACGGTCGGGTAATGCGATGGCGTACATCTCTGCAAAGGACCACGCGACACCTACAGTGGTGACGTGATCCCGCAAGGCCCCTTTCCGGGTTGGGACGACAAATCTTTTGTGGCAACGGCAGTGCACTGTAACTATGTTTGTCCACACCACTCCACTGGCACAGACAGGGGTAGAGTGACTACTGAAGCGAGAGGTCCAGGGTTTGACTCCCAGCAAGGGGCAAAGCGTTCTTTATAAAAACGCTTGGCCACATTGTTGCGTTTCTGTAACGACGATTCGAGGCACTCTCGACCTAGAAAAGCAGTCCGGAAAAGCATTCTGCCTTGAAAACAAAGGAAACTGTCAGGAGTTCACACAAAGGGAGATTGGACTCACGTCTAGACTGTCTTCGTTGATGACTAGAAGCGGCATCGACTGGGAGATGAGGTGCGTCGAGTAGCCTGCAGGCAGAAGACAACCAATCAGTGAAGCGAAACTGCCTCGCGAAAAACACCCGAGTTCCGGCTATGTTCCGACTCGGTTTCATCATGAGAAGCGGTAGCCTACGGGATCCAGAGACCACCCCGTTAACTTTCAACTACAAGATTGCGATAAAAAACAAAAAGAAATTATGAAGTTATACTGAAACTAGAGGACCGAAGCGAAGGAATGCGATTTTAAAGTGTCGCTTTAAGGTCTGCACAAACAGCTCGTCAAAGGTGCTCTAGGAGACAGCTTAAAAATTGCCATTTTCTTCAAAAAAGGCATATTTACAGCTGCAGAAACCTCCGTAGAACACTCTTGCAAAGCTTCGTTCGAAAGGACGAAACACTGGCGGCAAAATCTATCGTTTCCCAGACGCCAATTGCCAGAAGGAGCGGATCACAAAGTCCAGACGCTGGGAGGCCTGAAAGGAGCTCACCGATGTTGATGGCCGTCTCTTGCTTGTCACCCGTCAGGACCCAGATCTTGATGTCTGCCTTGAGCAGGTCTGCCACCGTCTCTGGGACGCCCCTACCCAAAAAGAGGAGAGAAGAAAGAAAAGCCACTTAGAGCTCAGCAACAGCCAAGAGACGCAGGGGCTCAATAGCTTTAGGCTCCTTTGCTTCCCTTATTTTTATGCAGTAGACAGGGCTAGCAAGGATGCTTTGAAACGTCACACTTCGGGAGAATCGGCTGGAAATCTCCAAACAGACGAGACTTACATCCTGCAGCCTGTCTTCAATGGCGGTCGATCCCAGGAGCGACAGATTCTGAAAGAGCAGTAATGAGAAAGGTGCATATCCTTTGGTGTTCCCACTTCAGGAACATGAAACGGTAACTGAGTGGGCACTGAGTATGGTCCGGTCTATTATTAAGCAAGTGGGCCAACCTACTCCACCAGCAAAATCACAAGCTACTTCTTTGGTGCAACATGATGAGCTAACCACACGCTCAACGCGTATGAGGAAAGGCAAATAGTAAGCCAAATTGAAAAGCAGAAAATTGCTTCCTTCGCGAACCCTCATATACTTTGAAAATCAATGCATGTGACAATGTCACGAGCGGGACATGCCATCATATCCTGGATTACCGTTTCAATGAGCTGCGCCGTCGTCGTCAATCTTGCGCTCCTTGAACTGGATCGACGTCACAGCCTTGTGGTGCGAGGGCTTTCCACTCCTGCGGTAAGAGGAAGAGTTGTTTGCTTTACCGAGTTGCACGAGAAAAGCTTAACAATGCAAAAGGCGAGGTGCGGTCTTAAAACTGGCACATTTAACGCCGTTCCTGAGCATAGAATTACACGCCCTGTTCAAATACTCTCGGATGAAAGAACGTGCATATATCTCTCTATCCAAGAAAATCCCTTCAAAAAAAAGAAAGATGTTTACAATTCTCCGTAATGTCGAATTAGAGTGCAGCTCTTGAGGAGGAGGAGGAGGGTACAAAAGGGAGGGTATGCACCTCCTCCCTCGTACCCACCTCCTCCTTTCCTGCTCTTGTCCCATTAAGAGGGAAATTTTCCTAAATATCCCACTAAATTTGGCGAAAACTTCTCCTGCTAAATGTAGGCAGGCTTTCCTGCTAAATGTAGCAGGAGATAATTCTGCTAAATTTAGCCGGAAATTTTTCCGATAAATTTGACGGAAAATTTTCCGCTAAACTTAGCTGTAACATTTTCCCGTTAAATTCGGCGGGAAAATTTCCCGCCAAGTTTAGCGGAAAATTCCCTCTAAATATAGCGGGAAAAAATTCCCCCTAAATTTAGCTTGAACATTTCCCCCCTAAATTTAGTAAAATTTCCTCATAAATTCAGGGAGAAAATTTCCCCACTAGATTTGAGAAAAACATTCTTTCTAGGGGTAAACGAATACCGAATAGTAGTTTTCAAATCGAATACCGAATCAAATCAAGAAAAAAACAATATCCAATCGTATAGTGATTTTATTTGTTGGAATTTTTCAAAGTGTGCTGCGAATGAGATTATTATAGTGCAGAGTATGCGCCTGGTGCAGAATATGCATCTTGTGCGGAACAAAAGATAAAATGTAAAAAAGTTCTGGTGAAAAAAAAAAAAAGAGCAGTTGCTGTTGGACGTTAGGCACTAAAAAAATACAATTTTATGGCGCAAACATAATCTATCTAACCTAAACGCTCACAAAAAGACCAAAGTTACAGCCACACGTGCCTTTTTTTTTGCGTTAAAAACACTACCTAACATTGCGACTTTTTTTTTTTATATATATTTGTATATTTTAGAAAGCTGCATTTTGCGATATTTATCTGCATCTTAAGCAAAAAAAAAAAAAAAGGGGGGCACCCGGGATTTATTTTACATATATAAACAAATCTCAAAAAGGGGCATTTTGCAATATTTAATCTGCATTTTAAGCAAAAAAAAAAAAGGGGGCACCCGGGACGTTATTTTACATATATAAACAGATAGGTGTTACGGCCTAAGTAAACAGGCTTAAACAATACAATCCAAAGTAAAAAACAAAACGTGGTAAGGTGGCGCAAGTCACCAACCAGCGGCCGCCTATCTATCTTCCGCTTAAGAGAGCCCAGATTAAAAGAGGAGCAAACGAAACTGGAACCACGGAGACGGCTCCTGCAAAGCAGATTGGCCGTATAGTGATGTGTTGTATTGTAGCGTAGGGAAGAAGGCGAGCGCGAGCAAAGTTGCAACAGCCTCGACGCCTGCCCGATCGAGCGTCCGCCTTCGTCGATCGCCTCGCAGTTCGTAATTCAAACAACTCAAACGCTGCTATGGAACGGTTGGAAACCCTCTCAAATCTAGGCACACTATTTTTTCCGTTCCGCTTGCGCTCCGAATTGGAATTTGCGGCTTCCCATTCCAAAAGAACGACGGTGATAACTCGGCTGGTTTCACCGGCGTGGTTAACGTGGCTTTTCAGATCGTGCAGTCGCCGATTTCTGTGAGTGCGGCTAGTGTGTTTTGCGATTGGCGCTCTCAATTTGAAAACGAAGGGCTTTACTCGTGAAAAGAATTAGGCATGGCGCGAATTCCGGTCTTCCCAACAATTCTCTCTGGAAGCGCAGCAAGATGTTTCAAGTTGTGATTCAAGGGTGGATTGTGTCGCGACCGTGAGGTAACTCTGCGTGCAGAAAGTTCGTGGTGTCTCGCCTACTTTTCTTTTTTCTAACCTGCGCTGCTGCATTTTTTGTGGAACGGTAGGACCAAGAGGTGTTTCTCGCGATGGTCTCGTCTAACATCACGGCTACAGCTTATATCGGGAGAAAAACTGCTTTTTTTTGTCAGCTCCGCTGCACGCACCGCTGCGTCTTTGGCCGAATATACGAATTATCTCGAGTGACCGAACACTAGGAATTTGATCTCTCAGAAATCGAATTATTTGGGGACTTTCTATTCCGATTCGAATTCGTATATTCGAGTATTCGCACACGCCTAATTTTGTCAATAAATTGAGCAGAAACATTTTTTACTAAATTTAGCGGAACAAATTCCTCACTACATTTAGTTGAAAAATTTCCCCATTCAAATTAGCAGGAAAATCTTGCGCTAAATTTAGCAGAAAAATTTCTCGCTAAATTAAGCAGGAAAATTTCCCTGCAAACTTTAGCAGGGAAACGTCCCATAATGCAACACACGCGGTTACGCTGACGCCACTCAGGCCAGAAACGCGAGCCTAAGAGCTGCACTCTAAAACCAACTGCATACTTCACTCTGCAACATTGTTTGGGGGATCGTAATGGCCGAGCGGGCTAGCGCACACCAGCTCGGAGCACGTGGAGCGAAAGCTCGTGCTGCAGAACTCGGGGATCCTGAGTCCAATCCCCACCACTGCCTGTTTCGGGATCTGGATGAGCATCGTACCAGCGTGCTGCGGGGTCGTGTAGTCACTGCTGTGGTGCGAGTTAAAGACCCCAGGCTAGCGGTTGTAATGCACTGGCTAAATTTCTCATCTTACAGCTGGGAGACTCGCTGCCCGTTGAGGCAGAATAAAGTTCTAGGCTCTATAAACGTACACACAACGCAATTTCTTTATTTTCCCCTGCAACACCGTTGGCACGCAAAATACCATTAAAATATGTAAAGCCAACTGTTTTTTACACCTAATTCGAATTTTGTTGCAATCAACGTAGGAACTCAATATTTCAAATAATCTTGTTTTTAGTTCTAGACTGGTACGCACCACCCGATTCCGTAACAGAATATATGCATACATTCAACTCTGTTCCAAAAAAAGTAATTGGAGCACACACACCCCCTAGATGAGAGAGGCCAGTCTTTTTTGGCACCCTTCCTCGTACTGCCATTCTTTTCTGGGATGATCTCGACGTCTTTATGCCAAAACCAGTTTTTGTTGAAAACTAGGCTAGGGAATTAATTAGGGCTGAAACACCATACGAAATGCAAGCATCACAGTTTTCTCCTTGCTGAACTTCTTCATTCATCTCGTTTTACAACTGAGACACTAAAAAACCTTAAAGGAAACATGTTTGAACCTGGGGTTTGCTATGTGACAAGGCAACAAGCCCAAGAACTCTATGAAAATGAGCATGTCCACATTACCTCAGTAGCAGACTGGAGTAGAAATCTCCGGCCTGAGCAAGGCACAGGGTCCTCAGTCCTGAGTGTGAAAACAAACAAAAATATACATAGAATGTTACGTTAAAGGTGCAAGGATCCACATGACAGATCAAGTTACACATGATGCAACACGGTCTGAAAAAGTATGAAATTCGGCACTTGCAACTTTTTTTTCATGAGGTAGGCTAAGTACCAAGCACCGTAAGTCACCCTGTCACATATTTACGCAAATAGCAACTTGCTCAAACTGAAGCTGCAGGGCACGAGGTAGCACGCGTGGCAATGCAAGAAGGCTCTGCTCAACCACTTCCGCAAAACAAAAAACCAAGCAGCGAAAACTAGTAGTGCCAATAACGCGTACAGCTTAAAGGATGCTGGAACCGATATCTGATAGGGGTGTGCGAACATTCAAATTTTGAATATGAATCGAATATTATCCTTATTCGAAATGTATTCGATTCCGAACATTTCATATTCGGGAACACGGCAAATATTCGCACGAACTCACTGAACACTTCGGGCAAGCAACGAATAACCCGTTTGTCACGCATTCTCCTATAAATATGTTTATTCACCGAGAAAGGCGTTCATGATGCTGCTATCGGTCTGCTCTGTTTCTATCTGTCCGATGGCAGCAAGACAGCGTCAGTTTCGGTTTCTTTTTCTCCGAGCCTCTTGTTGTGTGGCGCTTTTTACAGCAATACGTGATGTAATTGCGCCGTTCTGGTGAATCTGATACAATAAAATAAACCTCGAGAGTGAAACATAAATATAAAATAAATCTCGAGAGCCGCCATCTAATGAGTAATTGTTTTTTGAAAATTTAAAAAAAAGAAAAGAAAAAGCTATAAGCGAGCAGAACACTGCATCGCTATCGACAACATGCTCCTGCCACTCCCGAGCAGTCAAACTAGGGGATCTCGGCGAACCTGCCCAGGTTCAAGTTCAACGAAGTTCGACTTTTTCGAACTTTCAACATGATGTTCGACAAAGGTTCGACTGAAGTTCTACTATTGTGTTCATGCACAAAAATTTAAAAAATCACTAGTTGACTCACCTGGCAGGAGAAAAAGTGCAATATTTGGTGGGTTTATTGGCATCACTGGTTCACATAAATAACTAATGAAAGCTTTAAAGCGCATATTTTCATTGGTAACCATTTTACAAAATATAAAATAAACTACTTTCTAAATTAATTGTTTCTCAAAATTCGAAAGATTCATATTGCAGCTGGCCAACACTGTCTACAAGTCAAACTTCTTCGTTCATTTTTCTTTATTTTTCTCCCCCTTTCCTTTATCCCCCCTTCTTTCCTTTCTCTACTTTCTTTCATGGGGAACCAGGTCAGCATTCCCGCTAGAACATCCTCCCCTACTTTCTCACGTCACCTCTCTCTCTTTCTCAAACTTCTTCGAACTTTAGTGAAATTTCGCAGGTTTCGATTACAGGGTCTTTCTATCGGCAGAAATGTTGTCACGGTGCGTAGGGAGCGCCATTTCTAACACGTTGAACAGTTAATTTTCCTACACTATAATTTGTAGTGAGGCCTACTAGAAGCATCTTTAGCCTGCTGCAGCCCAGTAAAATGCAGTTGCATTGATTTATTTCAAAAAGGCAACAAAACGTCCTGTTACCTCTTGTTTTGCAATTTTTTTTATTACAAGACATTCAGATATTCGATATTTGAAGCCCGTTTTTTGTCTTATTCGTATTCGATTCGTATTCGAAAATTTCAATATTCGCACACCCCTAATATCTGAAGTTGCCGAAATAAGCCCTGGGCAAGCTTCCGGGACCGCACTATACCTAAAAATGCTATTCATGTAAAGGGATGGAGATCGGATTATTATATTTCTTGGAATGACGACCGCCGATTGAGCCAAAAGCGCCAGAAGCCTCCGAAGCGCGCGAGGCCCTCTGGGATTACTCACAACGGAACTGACGACAACAAACCGCAACGGAACTGACGTGAACAAGTCGAGCTACCGACGCGCCGACAGCATGGAAGAAAGTTGCGCTTTGAATAATAGTAGACAGATGCCTGTCGCATTGAAGTTTGCCAACTAATCCAGCCAAGTTAGCTGCGCACTACCTGCCCGCCACCCGGCCACCCCCAGTCCACTCTATGCACCTGCAGTCAGATAGCGACGGCGGCGACTTTGGTCGGTGGGTTTTTCGGAGTTCGGCGATTGCTTTCCGTCCTGATACTTTGGCCATGACGACGTCTGACAGCAGCGTTCGCACGTCGCATTTCCGTTTCGACATCTGATGGGGTTCGCATGGTCGCATTTCCGTTTGATCGCGCCACCACGCGGGCGTGAGCGCACGCCGGAGCCAACGAGGTGGGTCGGAGCCAACTTTGGTGGCTCACCATAGCCGCGTTCTGCGTACTACAGGTTTGTTGTCGTCATGGAACTAGGCTTTCAAAGAACTCACCAGGTGCACCTTATAATATTTATTTCCATAAATCATACATTTTAGACTACTTTATTGTTTCAAGTACCGGCATTTAAGAGCCATTCGTGTGCTGTAAATATCAAAACGACAAAGAATTTAGATTCTGTTTTTCGGTTCAGCATCCCTTTAACGAGATATGTTGTTTGGATAAAGGCCATGTTATTTTATAATTTACACCTAAGATGTGAAACATAATCTTTGTTGGAGAAGTGTGGGAAGGCAATGCTTGTGCCATAATGCACAGCTGCATCTCACGGAAGCAGGCTCAAGATCACACAAATTAAGGGCAACTCAAAGACCCAAACAATTTCTCCACAAGCAGCAAACTATCCATGAACAAAACAAATTCCGAAACCCCGGAAGCAGTAGTCTAGTAAACATTGAGCACTTGAAGTGCACAAAACGAGGATCGAAACTTCAATCAGATATTCTAGAGATTCCTAACTCGCACACTAGAAGCCCAGGCAAAAATCAGTCCACTTCCAGCTGGATTATGGAACTAAAAATGAGGCAGTCCAGCTAGATTCCAGCGGGACTGCCCTGATTCCCAGTTTCATAATCTAGCTGGAAGTGGACTGATTTTCTGCCTGGGCTAGCACTTGACAAGTTTGGACCCACCTTGAGAGGCAAATCCCTTCCAGGTGTTCTGCTGAGTTGTCAACTCTGCAGCTCTGGCTCTCGCTTGCCTAGCCTTTCATAAATCACAGTGTATCCTGAGGACGGAAAATAATGTGCAATTGAACCTCAATCTTGACAGATATTTGAGGAGATTGGCTTTTTAAAATTCACTAGTTTTAAGTATCAATTCTCAAAGAAACAACAACAAAACAACAAGACATATGCACAAATGGGAGCTGCTGCACGGTCGGTGTTGTAGCTCTAATCAAAAGTTAAACCGCTGTACTCTCGCTAGGCCTTTAAACTGGAGTCAGCAAAATGAAGTCGGTACGCACGGCCCCTTTGCAGAACAGCGTATCTTGTCCCTGTGGCGTTCGCACAATGACGGACATCCGTTTACGAGTGCTGAAAAGAAGGGCGAAAATTATGCTCTTCAAGTTCTCGAAATGATATGGCACAACACAAACGAGCAGATTGTTGGACCGCGCGGAAACGACAATGAACCCATGTACAATGACAATAACAATACTAATAGTTAGGGGCATGCGAATACCGAATAGTAGTTATCAGATCGAATACCCGAATCAAATTAAAGGAGCTGTGCAACAGTTTCCAGTGCTTTGCTTAACTAATGGGAGTTAATGTCTCCGACCTTTCTGAAGTAAAGAACAAAAAACGCTTTTGACTGCATGTCCTGGTTTTTATTTTAAAAATGGACAAAGATTGAGGTGCTCGGGCACCTTCAACTCCCCTCTCCTAGCTTCCGAGTCACGTGCGCTGTGACGTCAATGGGGAAGGCGCGGGGTTCCGGCGAAGCTGCCTCTTTAGAGCCATCAGTGAGCAGCGAGAACTCATCCGCCGCAACCGCGTGGACTACGATGCTGGCAAGCGCAGCCAGAAAGGAGGAAAGTCTAATCCGGGTCCAGCCATACCCGTCCGGCCCTGTCCCCCTCCCTCCGGCTTCTGGCGGCTGTTCCGCTGCCGACGGTTTTGTGGACCTAGGACAGATAGCGCCACTGAAACTCCGTATAATAAAAGTTTTGTCAATGATACCAGGTTTTTGACGCATTTATATTTATGTTGAACGACAAGATTTATAGAAAAGTTAGCTTTTTATCGAGCAGGTATTCTCACAACTTGCTATCTTTCTACAAGATTCCCCATTGACGTCATGCATCGTGTTTTCAGTGGTCGCCGCCGCGGCTGCAGGTCGAGGAATATTCTAATTTTTGCCTCGTGATTACGCGGCGGAATCGCAACATTTCGAGGGAAGGAGGTGCGTTTTCTGTCCTCTGTGACAAGGTGAACAATGTCAAAAGTAGAAACACCAATTCTTTCAACGTTAAAATCGTTGCACAGCTCCTTTAAGGGAAAATATAAGCCTAAATAAAAAAAAAAATTCAAAAAATTTCATTTTTCAATTTTGTGGTGTTTGGTTTTCGAAATTAATTATACACCCTTTCACTAAATTTGGCAACCATATGCCAAATAGTTCCATTGATATAAAATATTTTCAACAGACTGTGAGGCAATAACAAAGTAAAAGAGTTCAATGTTTGAATGCATTTTTCTCACTTGTGGGATACGCCATCTGAACGAAGGAAGAAATATACAAGACAGAGAGAGAGACACAAGGAACATACACAAGCACTCCGCTGGACTAACAACCATTTACTGAATAACATCTTTTCCTTCGTCGACTTTCATTTAAAGGATAACTTCTTTTCCTTCGTCGACTTTAATTATTGCCTAGATGAAATATTTGTCCCTCGTCTTCATCACATCAGTTTGAAAAACCTTGCATCCCCAGAGGTGACGTCTTCTGTGAGCTCATGCAGACTAATTTACACAGGGGTGTTTCCTGCAAATACATCTTTTCTTTTGCATGTAGCACAATGGAGGCAGTGCTTACACACTCTTCCTTCTTCTCCTCAATGGCTAGGGACTCAGGATTTCCCTTGCGACCTGTTTTTTGTGTCTAGCCATGATGGTGATGTTAGAGAAAAAGGGAGCACATTGGCATTCGCGACAATGCGCTGGAAGATGGCCCGCTGCTGCAATTGTGCGCACGGAGGCGGCGTGTTCTCTGGTGCGGTCATTGACACAGCGCCCAGTTTGTCCGATGTAACATTTCCCACATGACAGCGGAATGTTGTAAACAACAGCGCTTTCGCATGGGGCGTATTGAGTCCTGTGTGCGGTGCCGCACGTGTTCTTTTCGTTGTTGTCGGCCTCACCGTTAACCTTGCGGCACATGGCATATGCCTTGTTGGGAGCTGAGAAAACGACTTGTATTCCACGTCGGCCAGCGATTTTCTTCAGACGATGTGTAACCCCGTGGATATATGGCAACACAACTGGAGGTTTAGGGAGGCTTCTTTTTTGGTGGTTGTGCAGTCTCCCTTGGTTTGCGTCGTACTTGCTTGCAGATGTTTTCACAAACAGGTACGTAGGAGTGTGTGTATTGAGTCACAAACAGGACTCAATACGCCCCATGTGAAAGCGCTGTTGTTTACAACATTCCGCTGTCATGTGGGAAATGTTACATCGGACAAACTGGACGCTGTGTCAATGACCGCACCAGAGAACACGCCGCCTCCGTGCGCACAATTGCAGCAGTGGGCCATCTTCCAGCACATTGTCGCGAATGCCAATGTGCTCCCTTTTTCTCTAACATCACCATCATGGCTAGACACAAAAAACAGGTCGCAAGGGAAATCCTGGAGTCCCTAGCCATTGAGGAGAAGAAGGAAGAGTGTGTAAGCACTGGCTCCATTGTGCTACATGCAAAAGAAAAGATGTATTTGCAGGAAACATCCCCTGTGTAAATTAGTCTGCATGAGCCCACAGAACACGTCACCTCTGGGGATGCAAGGTTTTTCAAAACTGATGTGATGAAGACGAGGGACAAATATTTCATCTAGGTATGTAATTAAAGCCGACGAAGTGAAAAGAAGTTATCCTTTAAGATGAAAGTCGATTAAGGAAAAATGTTATTCAGTAAATGGCTGTTAGTCCAGCGGAGTGCTTGTGTATGTTCCTTGTGTCTCTCTCTGTCTTGTATATTTCTTCCTTCGTTCAGATGGCATATCCCACAAGCATGAATAACCAACCTGCTCAGCTTCAGGCAATCACAACATTTTTCTCAATTCCCCTTTTTGCTGTAAATTTCATACGAAGGAATCTTTTTGTCCCAAGGTAAAAGTATTTTGATACTACAATCAAGATAGTTTCACAATTGAAATCTCTACTGGGGAACCGAGCCATCTACTTTATTTTGTTTTGGGCTGAAGTCCTTCGTTGGAAAAAAAACTATGTTTTCAAAAATTGACATAGGACAGATATGCATTTGAGGTAACCACTCTCTCTTGAAATATTTACATTTCAGTTATAAAAACTAGATAGTCGGAAGTCCCACATCTCCCACTTTATACAGTAAACTTTCGTTAGTTCGACCTCAGTTAATCCGACTTTTCGTATAATTCGATCGTGTTCAGAAGTCCCGGCGAGCGCCCATACATTTTTAATGGAAGGAAAAGTTTGATAGTTCGAACTCGGGAAGACTCCGCATCGGATAATTCGTCCCAAGTGAATGCGCGCGGGCTCACATTGCACGGCACGACGGCAGAAAAAACACCAACATAGGGCGGAAACATGGGCCCTTCGCTACAAAGCCGGACGTGCGCAAGTATGCGCCTGCTCCTCTCACGCCGTTGAGATGGACCGTAGCTAATGACACGAGCCAGCGCAACCAATTTGGCCTGGAGTAGCACGGAGAACATAGCACGCGGTCAGGCACGGAGACAGCGTCGCGCTCTCAAAGCGCTTGTCTGTAGCATCGTGTGCGGTCCATCTTGAGCACCAAAAAAAGCGTGGGTTTCTTTCTTTTTTTTTTTTTTTGTTGTTGTTGTTTTTCTGCTGCGGACGGTCTGGCTGCTCGGCGCCAAAGTGAAACCTCCGTAGAAACTTAATTTTTCGCTCTTTCCTTTTTTTTTTTTTAATGCACAATCTTTTAGGGACGTGACGCTAGTCACGGTCCTTTCCGGAACATGCTTTTGGACACGCGTTTTACGCGCAGACGGCAGCAGATCATCCGTGAGCACTTTGGACAATAAAAGAAACTATAATTTTCACCGTTTTTCTGTCCTTTTTTTTAATTCAATCATTCGAATAATTTGACCAAATTTCATGGTCCCGTCGAGGTCGAATTAACGAAAGTTTGCTTATTTTCCTGCAGTCAAAATGGTGCTTAATAGCTTCATTTGCATATCATAAATTTCATGAACGAAGAGGACACATCTTCTCATGCATGTATGTAAAGTTGTCCTAGAGAGCAGAAAGTTTGCACAATACACCTAGACCTGACGTAAATCTCCCTGCAAATGTCCTTCCGATCACTTTAGTAGTTTAAAAGTTAAATCCTCTAGCCAGTGTCCCTCCCTTAAAAAAAAAAACGAATATTGAATAGTGATTTTATTTGTAGAAATTTCTCAAAGTGTGCTGTGAATGAGAATATTATATGTGCAGAGTATGTGTCTGGTACAGAATATGCATCTCGTATGGAACAAAGCTCAAATGTATAGAAGTTCTGGTGGAAAAAAGAAAAGAAAAGCAGCTCCTGATGGTTGCGGGGCACCTAGCATCCAATTTTATGGTGCAAACATAACTCTCTACCCTAAGCGTCACAAAAAACCTAACGTTAGCAGCCATGCGTGCCTCTTTTTCTTGTTAAAAGCACAACCTAACACCGCGACATGTCCTTTTCTTTATGTCTGCATATTTTAGGAAAAGGCGTATTTCACAATGTCTGGTCTATATTTTAAGGGTGAAAAAGGGCACCCGGGATTTTATTTTATATAAATAAACAGATAGGTGTTAAAGCTAAATAAACAGGCTTAAACAATATAATATGAAAAAGAAAAAACGTGGTTAGGTGGCGTAAGTCACCCGTCCAACAGCCGCTATGCATACATTCCTCCGTTCATCTATCCTGTTTTAGAGAGCCCAGATTTAAAAAGGGGACAGCGAAACTGAAATCAACGGAGACGGCTTCTGCACAGATTGGTCGTAAGTGCACATGTGTTGTGTTGTTGCGTGGAAAGAAGGCGAATAAACGGAAGAGCGACGACGTCCCGCCCAATCAATGCTCCTTTCTTTTTTTTTTTTTTTTGTCACCTTTCGCAGTTTGTAATTCAAACGCAGCTATCGAACAGTTGGAAACCTCCTCAAATCTAGGAACACTGTTTTTCCTGCTGTTTCGCTCTGAATCTGAACTTGGGGCTTGTGGTTCCGAAAACAGCGACGACGACAACTCGGCTGGTTTCATTGGCGCGGCTGGTGTGGTTTTCTTTTTGTGACCTTGCAGCTGCCGACTTCTGCGAGTGAGGCAAGCGTGTTCTCTACATCGACGCTCTCGAGCTGCAAACGAGGGGCTTTACTGGTGAAAAGAATTAGGGCATGGCGTGGAATTCTGGCCTCCCAACGATTCCTCTCTGGAAGCGGCCACAAGCGGGATGTTTTGGCTGTGATTCAGAAGGTTAGATGGTGTCAAAATCGTGATAAATCTGCGTGCCATAAAGTTTGTGGCGTTCTGATACTTTCCACTTTTTCTGACCTGTGCGTTCAATTTTTGTGGAATGGTAGGGACTAACAGGCGTTTTCATGACCTGTCTAACATCACTGCTCCAACATCGGGAGAAAAACAACTCTTTGTCGGCTCCGCGCCCACCATGCATCTTTTGGCCGAATATATATAGAATATTCGAGTGACCAAATACTAGGAATTTGATTCGTGAATCGAATTGCTTGGGAACTTAATATTCGATTCGAATTTGTATATCCGAGTATTTGCACACCTACTATGGTACTAGCACTTTTCAGCCCAGATTTCCCCAAGTGTGGTTACAGTACTTATCCAGGCTTCACTGCACAGTCACTTTAGTGGTCTCTATACTCACTGTTTGCTACAACTTTCAGAAGGCACATGTGTGAGAGTTGCGAACAAATGTTTCCAAACTTGTAGAGTGCATGATTAAAGGAGCCAAATTTATAAAGCAAAAACATTGCACATATCTTTTATACAGGCGTACCACTAGGCCTATACCTAGCAAAACATGAACATCCCTGGTTTTCCCCTGTGAATGTCTAGTTACGCATAAATGCTACTAGCTGAACTCGGGCGATGGTTGCAGCTTTTAAATGCGAATAGCATTCTTTGGATACTTCACGCACTTTTCGTCTATGTATCTATCTATCTATCTATCTATCTATCTATCTGGCTATCTAACCTCTTACGCCGCGGGTCGATAAATAAATAAAAAAGACCGGCGCCGGCTGGGATTCGAACCGTTGACCCTTTGATCAGCAGGCAGACGCGCTAACCACAGAGCTATGAAGGCAGTCATTCAACGCACTCTAAACACTTGTTTATATCTTACTAGACGCATACGCTGTCACAGCGTGCGTGCGCATGCACGAGGGCTCATTCCGCTCTCGTGAGGCTGAGCACGGCCGCTAGCTCACCCTCTCCCGCGCTCGGGAGAGGGTGATGTAGCGGCCGTGCTCAGCCTCACGAGAGCGGAATGAGCCCTCGTGCATGGAACGCGCGCGCACCGGTAGCTGTGACAGCGCTGTAAAGCGCGTCCTATGGTAAAGATATAAACAACCGTTTAGAGTACCGTTGGTTGAGACTAGCTGAGACGCCAGAAAGTCTGGTCGGTACCATTTTGAGTGTTTGTGCGTATGGCGCGTGCTTTGCTCGCCTTCCTAAGTGACACAAACGCACGTGCTGGGCTGCGGAGATCGTGCGCAGGGCTGTGAAAGTGTCAACAAATTTAGAATCGCCTCAAGAGTGGGCTGGCGTATCTAGAGTGTGCCGGCCACCTGACGAACGCGCATAACTCCGCACCGTTTGATGCTATTCGCATTAACGTAGATAATCATTCCCAAAGGATGGGTTCTGCTGATTTTTTTTTCCTTGATCGCTGCTATCAAATTGCTATTATTAATGGGAATAGCATTCTTTGGATACTTCACACACTTTTCGTCTATGTATCTATCTATCTATCTATCTATCTGGCTATCTAACCTCTACGCCGCGGGTCGATAAATAAATAAAAAGACCGGCGCCGGCTGGGATTCGAACCGTTGACCCTTTGATCAGCAGGCAGACGCGCTAACCACAGAGCTATGAAGGCAGTCATTCAACGCACTCTAAACATTTGTTTATATCTTTACCATAGACGCGCTTTACAGCGCTGTCACAGCTACCGGTGCGCGCGCTTCCATGCACGAGGGCTCATTCCGCTCTCGTGAGGCTGAGCACGGCCGCTAGCTCACCCTCTCCCGCGCTCGGGAGAGGGTGATGTAGCGGCCGTGCTCAGCCTCACGAGAGCGGAATGAGCCCTCGTGCATGGAACGCGCGCGCACCGGTAGCTGTGACAGCGCTGTAAGCGCGTCCTATGGTAAAGATATAAACAACCGTTTAGAGTACCGTTGGTTGAGACTAGCTGAGACGCCAGAAAGTCTGGTCGGTACCATTTTGAGTGTTTGTGCGTATGGCGCGTGCTTTGCTCGCCTTCCTAAGTGACACAAACGCACGTGCTGGGCTGCGGAGATCGTGCGCAGGGCTGTGAAAGTGTCAACAAATTTAGAATCGCCTCAAGAGTGGGCTGGCGTATCTAGAGTGTGCCGGCCACCTGACGAACGCGCATAACTCCGCACCGTTTGATGCTATTCGCATTAACGTAGATAATCATTCCCAAAGGATGGGTTCTGCTGATTTTATTTATTATCATTATTTCTCAGGCCGATGAGACCAGCACACCCCTCATAAAAAGACACAATATCTTTGCTTCATATTTGTGCAGCGCACTTGGATACGCAACTCTTCATAAAATTTGTGCTAGGGTATGTGAAAATGATTTTTATTTTTTGTTTTCTCTGGAACATTACGATGTTTTTGAGTAGAGTTGAAAGCAGCCTAAAAATGAATATGAGGTAAGGTAAAGAAAGAGCGCACATTTAGAGAAGGCAACTGACCTCGTGAATTCGGCCATGACGTTGAGTACTCCCATACTTCTCCTCCACACCAAGCTGCAAAAAGCATGCGTGGAAGTGAGACGACCTCTTGTCTGCCTCCAAACACTGCATGACAAAGCTCGATTGGCAAAGGGACTCACGACATTGATGATGACAAAGTGAGGAGTCCTCTGCAGAAGCACGGGCCGGTGTCGCGTGCCCCTTTCACCAGTGCCCCTTCGTCTTTGGGTAAGAACGAAACGATCAAAAACAAAGCACGTCAGCTTTCACCTTGACATTTTGCTTCGTTAACTCGACAACACTGGGAGCCAACATGTTCCAGTTGCAAAGCAGAGAGGTGCGGGCACGACGCAACACTGCGGCACAGCGCACGAGGCAGACAATTCAACCCTCTCTCCCCATTACCCTAGCGAAGGGAGGGCAACAAAGAATGTAGTGTGCAGGCTGCTTCGTGACGATGTGGCACGAAGGAACTTCGGCAGGCATTTTGCGCCGACCGCGCAAATGTCGTTGTGGATGGCATTTCCGAATGAACACCTCGCTAAAGCTGGCAGGCACTCGCGTGATGCTCTTCTGGTACGGAGTATGTCACACCAAACTGCCAGAGTCGGCCACGCGACGCGCATTAGAAACATGAGGAGGCCGCTCTGCTTTCTCCTCACCTGGGGACGCGGCCTGGCAGCGTGATGGTGCGGTAGTCCACGTCCGTCTCGGGACCACCGTGGTGGGCACACCGCCATCAGAGTGAAGAAGTCCCGGATGTAGCGCTGACGCGGGCTGCACGGAATGGCACACTAATGTGACACTGTTCCTCAAATCGAGGGCTGCAAACCAACTGCGAAAAAGTCCTCTCGTAACGACAGACGGTACTAGTAAGAATATAGGCGGAGCAAAGCAGAGGTTAGGAACGCGAGGTACTCCCACGTCGCGTGGGCAGTCAGTGTATTCTAAGGCTCCACCTCCGAATAGCAGGACGCTCAATAAGCTTTGGAGGTTACGTGCTACTGTAAGCTGTGAGATACCGGAGCTGGTACTTTCGCAGTCTCTCTCCTACAATGCCCTCTCAACGTGACTCGTGAAACGTAAGGAAAGTTACAAGTCTCGTCGACGGGGACAGAATGACGTGGTTTCGTGGCGTTTTGTTTCACGGGCTATCGGACTCCATACCTAGTAGAATGACTTTTAGCTTTGAGAATGCTTTGTACTCAGGTGGGAACTGCATACCCGTAGAGTTATGAGAAATGAGCTTCGTTAGAGGACACAAACTGTTTTTGTTTGTTTTGCAACCCTCAGTGCCATGCTAGCAGCTTTGTGGCACACATAGAAACGATCGCCCCCAGAGAGGACGGGAGTCGGGACTCACCGCATTCTTCTGGAGAATGTCGTGGATCTCCTTGGGATCAGGCCGTCCTCCAAGGAACTGCACAACGAGAGCGAGCCACAGTGAAGCACGCGCGTCCAAGGACTGCGGTCGTTCAGACAAAATATCCGTAGGAACGCCTCGCGATGCGGTGCACGACTAAGAACAAAACCGGGCTTACTTAACCCCATTTGCACGGCGCATGCGTTCATTAAAAAAGAGAAAAGGACTTTTAACCGTAATTACTCGTGTAATCTTCACACTCGCGTAATCCTCCCACCCCTAATGTGAGCCACCAAAAATTGGATTTTCCTTTTCCTCGCATAAGCCTCGCACCCCCA
>JAZHYW010023798.1:0-25000 GCA_037355805.1 Ixodes ricinus
CAAATCTCCCTGCCCAGCAGCTACGTCTCGGGACTGCGTGACGTGAGCAAAGCCCCTACATCCGTATGTGCATTTAGCGACGCGTGTTCTTTTCTTTTCGTCACTCACCCGTGAACAAGGGACCGAGCTGGTCCCGAAACGTCGGGTAAATGTTTATTAAATTTTTGGTTAGAGTCCCTATTTGTCGCTTCATATCCCTTTAAAAACCAGTCGAATTTGTACGGTTTTTCAGAAAGCCGTAAAATGCTTCGCGTACCTGCTATCGTTCTGCAATTTGTTGATTTAGTGTTTTTTGATGATGTTGAGCAATTTTCTAATTGAAACCATGCCCTTAAACACAATATTAAAAAAGTTAATTACGCAAAAATAATTAACAACCTAATTATCCCGGACTTTAATCATTTTCCTAAATAGGCCCCTGGCCCAGGACCAAAACAACACAGGCCTTTTTTTTTTGTTGCGACGTGTAGTTTTCGCAATATCGAATTTGTCCACCTTTCGTGAAACACCCTGTATATATACAGGGTGTTTCACGAAAGGTGGACAAATTCCCCGCTAAATTCGCCGACGACGAATTTAGCGGGAAATTTTTCCGCTAAATTTAGGCGCCGTGTGACATTACGAGGGTGACGTCACACGTGACGTCACCCTCGTGATGTCACACGTGACGGCACGTATGACGTCATTAGAGGAAGCGTTCCATAATGCAACGCGCGGTTACGCCGACGCCGACGCCGACGCCGACGCCGCTCAAGCAGGAAACGGGCGCCAGCTGGGCTCTAGAAAAACTGTTGTTAGATTATTACTTTTTTAAAGTTGTCAAAAATCGGACGTAGAGAAACGTCTAAAAACAATAGATAAAGGAAGCCTAAATTTCACACTTACCACGACAGAAGTTTGCCGAGGATCGGCCGTTTCTGAAATATTTTCGACGGCAACTTCCGGTCCTCGAGATGTCCCGAGCTGCCTGTTGCAGACGACGAACTCGTGACGAACGCCACCGGAATAACTAAAAGTATGCCGTCTGCAACAGTTTGAATCCTCTGCACAAAGATACGATTTCGATTTTGTAATTATTTGGAACATGGCAGGCCTAAGAAAACTCACCAAGTGTATAAAAACAAATTGTATTTGCGTGCGATACGATATTGTGTGACGAAAACCATCACACGCATGAAGATCTGCCAAGGATGCAGCGAGAAAAACATCTGTTTAGAACAACATATCGAAGGAGCGCTGGAACCTCTCTCTGATTTTGCAGTAGACGTGCGGTGTAATGAAAGAGCAATTAGTACAGCAGATTGGGCGAGTTTGTAAGACAGTAGACCAGCATATCACCTGGTTTATATATGTTCGTGATTAATTTTGTAATTATTTTTGTATATTTGTGTAACTCTTGAACTCGGCTGTATCAGTATTTTTTTTTTTATTATTGATGTGAAAAATGGAAGCCAGAGAAATTAGCCGGGAAGTATCTCCTGACTTGCTACTCTGGTTAGGGGGAAGGGATGTGGATACAAAGATATAGTAAGAGTTCAAAACGCACAAAAATAAATAAGTATTACTCTCCTTTATTTTCCTCTTCTTTTTCTTCTATTTATATTTCTGTTCATTTTTGTGTCTAATTTTTTTCGCCTTTCTTTGCCTTTGTCTCTCCCCTTTTCTTCCTTGGCAACCTATTCCTTGGGGTCGAAGAAGAGGAAGTTTTAAAATACAAATCAGTTGATAGTTCAGCGCTGTGTGAGTGTTTTTTTGTGCGTGTTTGGATTTTGAGTAACTGTCTGCCTGTGCGCTGGTTAATTATGAAAGAGCAATTATTTTGACTCTAACGTGAGAGGCTCAAGAACCCCAAACTTCGTTTTTCAGGCTCGCGATATAGGTACGTGTGCGTTCCGTACATGTCCTGTATATCATCAAACGGAGAGAAAAAAACTGCTTATTCTTTAGCTTAAGTAAGACCTCAACCGTACATTACTGAGAAGGAGCGTTTCTCCGAGCCTCTAGAAGATTCAAGTTTACTCTTACCCCGAGTGTAAAAGATAACGAGGTCAGAATGACCTTGCCCAATTAGTATCGCCCTAGCTCACTAACGTACATTCTAGGTCGAATGCTCGAGGTTCCGAGTGTAGTATAGATAAAAAGCTGAGCGCGGTTTTGTCGACTCACAGCCAGCTGTAACGCCGACGCATCGTCGCTCGCTGCTGCGGCCGTCGAAGCTCATCCTTCCTTTTTTTTTCTAGGCACAAGTTCGCCGATTAAATCTTGATTTTCTGTTTTACCCTTTTCGATCTGTTTCCATCTGCGACAATTTATATCTGTTACGGACAGTTCGCTCGATCACAAATATGTACACTGAAGCAACTGTGCTGGCAAAAATCCTTGAAACGTGTGTAGGCCTGCACTTCGACCTTGATACACTTCACGTCGTCGCCGTACTACGTGGTTCGGCCAGTTCAGCTTCAAAGTGTTTTCGCCTTCTCAAATAGTGCGAAAGCGAGTCCAACGAGAAGGCGTTCGCACACCTCGAGCTTCGATCAAAGAGGTGCACGGGCCCTCTTCGCTTCCGAAAATCCCACAGAAAGTAGACCCCAAGAATATAAGTTTCGTCGATCGTCACCAACCCCATTCAACGCGGTCACGTACTTCCTCATAAAAGAACCGCTGAACCTTCGAAGCCATGCATTGTGCCGTCTGCTAGCAAGTTAAAACCGGTTGTGGAACTTTAGTACGGGCTTTTGTCATCGCTTTATTGTACTGAGACGAAAGAAAGAGTCTTCATGATTAGATATAAAGAAGACACAATGCTTACAGGAAATTACTTACTTTTTGTATCAGACAATTTCTAACCTTAGGTCGAGCCCCTATGCATTTGACGGTTTTGACCATTACAACGGCCCTAGTGTTTGGAGTGGAGCGCCATGTTGTGACGTCATGGCGTAAGGGGTCAACTGTTTGTAAATATAAACGAAGGCAAGTTTATGCGGTTATAAACTTTAGCCAGTGAATCTCGGTAGTATTTAGCAGAAGTAAAAAAAGAAAAAAAAATCGCTTCTCTTTTTGAGCAACAAAACACATCCACGTAAATTATCAAACACCTTTTCCTTTCTTATGTCATGTTTTTGTAACCTGTACATTTTTAAAGCTGATTTTTCTTTCATTCTTCTCTGACTTATTTTTTTTCTGCCTCTTTCACCTTCTTTTCCACTAAACTGTCCTGCTCAGCCCCATCACTAGTGTGCAGATATTTAAATGTCATCTTTCGAATTCGGTCAAGAAACTGCAGAAGTGTGGTAAGCTTGGCTGTTGGTACGACGTCATAGCGAACAGAACAGCGCATAAATAGACAAGGACAGAGAAAAGGAACATGCACGGCACACAAGCGCTGACTCGCTACTGAATTTATACGCAAAGGGAAGAAAAAGAGAACCTGCTGAAATACTTTCAGCACGTTTTCTTCTTCCTTTGGTGAGTACGTTCAGTTGCGAGTCAGTGCTTATGTGTCTGTGCATGTTCCTTTTCTCTGTCCTTGCTTTTTTGTGCGCTGGTCTGTTCACTATGTCGGTCAAAAAACCGATTCTTTTTTATTTTAGGACACGTCAAGGAATTTGTTTTTATAAATTTGAATGCAGGCTTGCCAATGTTTACCGAGTAACCTTAGAAACGAAACAAAAGGTAGGTATACCGAGATCCATCTTCAAAAAGGAAAATGAAAGAAATATATATCCCGCTTGCAAACCGTCGGAGGTTCTGTAAGCGACGACCCTCTGTTGGAAACAAAAGCCCGTCTAGTTCGGTGCCCCTATCTGAAGTAGGAACACGTTTTTCGAGTGGGGCTTTCGTCATCTTCGACGAGCTCTGGGAGACTGGGCGACTTACGGGGCGGAGTCGAAAGAGCCCCGGTTCGTTATTGCGACAAATTCAGTCCGGCTTTCAAGTGGGGCTTCCTACCTAAGCCTCTGAAATCCGCCCAGAGCGGTCAAACATTGCGAAACTCTTTATTTCGGAGCGGAGACTCTGTCGGTGACCGCTTGATACACACGATAGAGCAGTGGCTCTAAATTGGTGCAAAGAATAAGTACTCCGCATGCGTTTTTACAGCGACAGCTGCTATGGGCTCTTCCCCCACTGGAAATGACGTCCATTGTTGATGCGGTAGTTATTGATGATCTTGTAGTTGTTGATGTTTGTAGTTGGCGTAGTAGGGTGTCCGTCGTCGATGTTACTAAATCCTTGACAAAGACCGCGAGTTGCCGGCAGGGATCGAAGTACGCTGCATGCGAAGCGGAGGCGTTACCACAGAGCAACACTATGGCATTAACGACCCGCTTTATGGACCCTTTTACTGTTTACAAACATGTACGGTCGCTTGCGTCCCAAGCGACTTCCGGTCACTCCGCCTTTGCAAGCCTGTCGAGGTTGCTTACGTCGCCAGTGCTAGAAAGCATAAATGTTACTCGAACAACAAAGTTGGAGATTTAGCGGGGGCCTTTGGCTGTACAATATAACGTCTTGGAGAAGGCAAGTTAGTTTACAAGAATATCCGAAAAATGTTAACAGATCTCGCGCTTCTCCGTTGTTTTGGTGGTCACATGTAGAGTGAGACCATATATGCGAAATCGTTCGAACATCTGGCAACACTCTGTGCGCTACCATCTTTGTTACGGCGAGCTTCCTCGGCTCTTTTTAAGAGACCACATGCGATATTGTTCCAACGTCTGGCAACACTCTGTGCGCTGCCATTTTAGTTACGGCGAAATTCCTCTGCTGTTGGTCAATAGACCATATGCGAAATAGTTCGAGCGCCTGGCAACACTCTGTGCTCTACCATCTTATTACGGTGAGAATCCTCCGCTCTTTGTCAACAGACCATATGCGAAATTGTTCGAACGTCTGGCAACACTCTGTTTGCTGCCATCTTTGTTGCGTCGAGATTCCTCTACTGTTTACCAATTCGTAGCGTTGTCGGTAACAATCGAGGCCTACTGCCCACCGTCATCAGTCCTCACCCATACCTGCGAGCTAAAGGTTAGTGTTGTTTTACGCTCTTTTTGCGCATGTACGTGCTCGTCGCCCCGCCGGTGGCTGGTTTCTCGCCCCAAGCAACGAGGCGGACGTAAAGTTCAGCTCGAAATTTTGCTTTCAATGCCGGCAAAGCCACGGGCGCGGGCGCCTGGGTTTCGAGAGCGCTTTCTCTGCGCGAGGTCTTGTGCGAGCGAATAATTCTTCTGCACTGCGCTTTCGCGCCCTGGCCTTGGCCAGCACCGAAGGCTACTGGTGAGACGGAGCATGTTCTTGGGCGCCCCGCTAGATGGTGCTGTGCATTTCGCATATCATCTATTGGTGATTAAACATATTTTATCGACATTTCAAGCAAAGGTGTTAAAGTAAGCTTTGTTCATTTTTGTCTTTTTTTTTTTTTATACACAGGAAGTTTTTTTGGGATGTCAAAGACTGGAGCACCGCCAGGTGGCGTTGGCATGAAAAGGGTAATTCTAAGCAATGGTAAGACAAAATGGCTAGGTGGCGTAAGCTACCACCCGATCCAAAGGGCTCAGCCGTATTCATCCATCCATCCATCCATCGATACAGATTCGAACGCGAGTCACCCCGAGATCCGTGCTTCGAATGCCGCATTTCAATGAGTTTCAGGGGAAACTTGGCACGCGGACTTCGAACCGCCGATATTGCTGTGACTTGCAGACTGTTTTTAGATGCGGAGCATCTCTTGCTCGGGTCTATGTCCCGCGGCGTCGTAGTCCGCACCCACACTACGCACGCGCAACTCTCCTGCTTCCTCTCTCCAACAGCTGCGCGTTACTCTCTCCGCTCTCTCTCTCTACCAGCTGCGTGCACTGCGCGTGCGTTCGATTGTACTCACACCGCGCGCGCACGCGCAACTCTCCTCCTCTAGTCTCCTCTCCTTCAAGTGTGAAAAAAATAAACGGCGAGCGGCGAGCGTTCCAAGTTTCTCTGCCGCGAGCCGCGACGAAGACTCGCGTAGGGGGTAACGCTAGGGCAGTCGGTGGCGCCATCTCTTGACGTCAGCACGCAACTGACTCTTTCCTCGGAACCAACACGATGCTCCGCATCACCCCATGGTTCCCCTCGGGAAGATGGTGTAATTTTTGTTTGACGTATGAGCAGGGTGACCCCGGCTTTAGGGTTTTTGTAGTACCCGATGCACACTGCAAGCACACTCTGGAAAAAAAGAATAGCCGATAACAACCAGCCCTCGTAGAAATGTCAATGCCAAGAACTCGCGCCGGGAGAGGCGCATTCACGCGCTCAGGAACAAAAGAGAAAAAAGGCATTTGGATTAATGGAGTGAGAAATCAATCTTGTTGTGAATGCTTTTGTTCACGCACCACAAGGACTGAACGCGACGCCAATGTCCAAGGACAATTCGCCGTGACATGTCACAACTCTCGCTGTGACCGTACTGCGGATTAACACAGAACTGCTCAATTTTGTCGTTATTCATAATACGCAATCTACCGGGTGTCACAAAAAAAATTACACGGTTTTATTACCGCAAAAATAAACTAGGCATCGCCGAACGCTCATTCTTCGCCAATAGGTAGCGCTAGAGGTCACAACCAGATGCCAAAGTTTCAGTCCGATCCGATAACTTAATCAGAAGTTATAAGTGATTTTTCTGAAAATTTCAATGGGAAAATGGCGGCCGACGGAGTTTTCGAACACATGGGGCTGTATGGCACCAGAAACCGAAAACGGGCAAAAATGGGCTCTATTTTCCTATTGAAATTTTCAGAAAATCACTTATAACTTTTGATTAAGTGATCGGATCGGGCTGAAAGTTTGGCATCTGGTTGTGACCTATAGCGCTACCTTCGGGAAAGGAATGAGCGTTCGGCGGTGCCTAGTTTATTTTTGCGGTAAAAAACAAAAAAAACTTTGTAATATTTTATTGTGACACCCTGTATTTTTTTCTGGAAGTTGTGGGGATAGGGGAACTGCCGAGTGGAATGGCAAACGGTACTTATTCGTATTATTACGTATTATTGGCATGGATGGATGGATAAATAGATGAAGAGGGCTAAATCTCTTGAATCGAATGGCAAAAAAAAATCAAAAGGAACATTTTGCGTTAGGTGTTTAGGCATCGTGAGGTCGGTCCACCTTTAATGAATGCGACATCGGATCACGCTACGAGAAATGTAGCCAGTGCCGCACAACAGCTACCCTTTAAGCCGGCGTCACACTCCTTATACATCATACAAAAGACAGTGTGCATACAGATTCGAACGCGGGTCACTGCGAGGTCCGGGCTTCGAATCGCCGCATGGCAATAAGTTCAAGGATAAAGGTTGGCACGAGGCATTTGAACCACGGATATTCCGACGACTCGCATTTGCAGACACTCTCTTTATATGATGTATGAAAAGTGTGACCCCGGCTGTAGTCTCTCGGGGTCACACCGGCGAAAATGTGACGGTCACTGATTTGCCTCAAAATTTGTGCAAAAGGTTAGTAGACAAATTTGAACTAAAGTAACCCAAACTACAAGTCACAATAAATTGTTTTCGCGAAGTCACTGAGCTTTCAATTTTAATCTGAGAGGCTCATGCTCTACCTTGCGAAACTGGAAACGCAATGTGAAATGTTGTCATAGAAGAGAAAAAGGGGAATTGTGGGGGGGGGGGGGGGTGCAGCGAAGCTTGCTTTTGAAGGGTTACAAGGAGTTTGATGGTGTGAAACAAACGTCACTAAAACTCACGCCACCAAAACAAACCAAAAAAAAAGGAAACACGCAAAATATTGTGTTTTTAGGCTGCCTGCTCGACTTTAAAGTTACACAACATGCGACGTCATCCCACTAAAGAGAGCCGAAAAATGCGAGCGTGCTTCTTAATGGCTTTTCTAAATTTAGAGATACTAAATAGCATGCCACGAAGGGCACTCTGAGAAGCAGTCTAATTCGTGTACCTAAAAAAAAAAAATGCGCAGCAAATTGCTATGCAGGGTACCGGAACGTTTCACGTAAAACTTGCGCGTTCGGTCTCCTGGCTGTTGCGCGTGAGCCTTCATCGTCGCGTGTGTCTAAATCGATGTTGTTGCTTCCGGTCGCGTCTTTGGGCGTCGGTTGCGATCGTTTAGCAGCCCGTCTGGCACGTTGAGCAAGACGTCTTCGTTCGGGCCTATTCTTCTGGGACTGGCGAGTACGTCGGCGCTCTTCATCGGTTCGTTTAGCTGTTAGCTTAACGGGTGTAGCGTGTACACTTGATGGCAGTTCCTAGAATAAACATACCGACGATAATCGTGGTAAAAATAAATAAATAAAAATGAGCCAATTTGCGTCGAGCTGAGTGTGACGTCATACGTGACGTCACACCAGGCTCAGCAAGGCCATCCAGATATTCGGCAGCCCCCTTCCTCGCCACGCTCAAATTACAAAACTACAGAAACGCATACCAAATCGGGTCGTCTCTGTAGCGCCACCTAGGCAGTGGGAGGTGACACCAAGGAAGGTGATTCCACTTAATTCCATCCGATGAAACAGGCCTAAGTCTCCGAATGTGTAGAAAATGTGCCGCGAAAACTATAATGTAACCCAGCCTCTAAAGTGTGTGGAGAAAAAAGGAGCCTGGGTTTGAAAGGGATATGAATGCGTGACTGGAAAAATGCCATTACAAAACAAGCAGAAAAAAAGTGATGTGTAGGTATTTGTTAATTGGAAATGGTCGGCTGATTCCGCGCTGTCACTCCTTTTTTTTTTATTGTTAAAATTTAAAGTCGAGAAACCATTTTTAAAAGGTGCGAGTCCTCCAGTAGCTGCTCCGAGACGGCCACCATATTTTGGGCATCCACTCTGAGCCTGCATTGGACACGAGCGATGTGTCAGCACTCGGCGCGTACTCGGGTTAAAACCTATTCGAGGCGAGTGCTGCGTGAACGCTCGGCGCGAACTCGGACCCAATCACACGCTTCACGACGGACGCTGAGCGTGAATAGTGAACTGTTTGGTAGAACGGCGACAGAGTCATTAGACAAAAGTAACAATGATAACGCTCCGCCAATCACCATGCACCCTAAAATATCTGGAGCGCCATAGCGTCCCGCAAAGCACATGGTGATCTCATGGCTGCCACCTAAAGCTCCTTGAATAAGACGCTTCCTACAAGTAGCGACATTCTTTGCAGCGCCGACTGCGTGACGGTGCAGGTTTTAGGAAGCGGATGGCGGCGCACGGCAGAAGACTGAACTGAACGACGTCATTTTGTTCCAGCGGAATGTGCTTCGTCATCTGTATTGGTTGTCGTTACTTGTAAAGGAGAAGTGTCTAGGGACTTTACTGCAACCTACAAAGTGAGCTCGGTGGATGACGAGACTGAAAATACGCTTATATCCCGGTCCACTTTAAGTCCGACCATAGCACCAGCTGGCAACAGCCAGGCGGCACCAGCAGAGTGAGAGCCCACGGTTAATACCCTGTCTCGTTGTAACTTGGCAAAAGGACAACGATAACCTCCACATCGCGGTCAATGGGAGCATGACGCAGCGAGAAGTTTGATACTTCTTCGCAGTAAAAGCGCACCGTACGGTGATATGTAGTCACGTTCCGATTGATCCGCCAGGGCCGCAGCTTCTGCCGTACAGGCATGTTATGCGATCACGGCTTCCTGGCCTACCCGCTATTTCTTGCGTCAGACACTAGGCTAAGTGGCGCCACCAGAGTAATAGCTCACGTTTGAACAATGATCAGCTTCGACTCCCAGGCATACCCAATATGTCTTGCTTCTGTCGCTAGATAACGCCAAACCAAACAGCATTGCAGGTTGTCTATAGACATGTCCATCGCTTATCACCCGGGCAATAAATGCTGAGTCACTGAGCTGTGGGCGCATGCGCAGCATCTGATATTCTGCACAGCAGAGTAACGGCGCATGCTCAGAAAGCGTTCCACATCCCAGCAGACAAAGAGAAAGCGATTTTTGCAAAGGTCTATAGCCTGCGCTGCGATTCGATGGAGAAAAATCGAGCAGCGCCAAAAGTTCAACGTCACGGCTATCGTTTTCTTTCTCCGTTTGCTGTCACCAACTAAACCACTCACGCACAACAATAAGAAAAATAATAACTTAAAATTGCGGCGCATTTACGGCGTGTGATTGGTAGGTAAGCGGCACCACGCAGTGACTACCAGACAAACTACACACAGTTCAAACATTGACGAAAAAAAAGTTATGTCGTTAAATACATAGTGTATTACTTACAACGGAATTCAAATGCAGCTCATGAGTGTTTCGGTACTTAGCATACCTTTCGCAACAAAACAGAACGAAGACAAGTTCCAAGTTAAAGTGCCTAATCCTCGAGATGAATTCATCGCTCGCTCGATTTGAAGAACGCAGTTTAGAGGTAACATACATTAGCGAACAGTTGGGAAGACAGATGCGCACGACATGGAGTAAGCAGTCGGTGTTACCAAAGGCCCTACTATGCGGCACCACAGAGATTACTAGAGAACCTGTGCCGCTCAGGAAGATTAATTATCTTTGTGTCTGCGGTAAACCAAAACTATATATCTTTTTTTCATATCGACGCGTGACAAAGGTGCCCTTTTTAGTGTCAATCCTTGGAGCCTGCAAGGGAATAGTACATTTCAGCGAACAGTGAAGATTGATAATTAATTATCACTTTTACAACATATCTGCAAAACCTGATGAGAGAAGGAAGAAGTCACAAAGACATGTGGTGGCTTGTTTGCCATCTTTATTTAGAACGGCTTTCATCTTTTATCTGCCGGTCGATCATTTTCAATACCTTCAAAGCAAACACAAATACGCAATGCAAACGTTCTTGAGTATGCGTAACTCATGACATGCATTTTCCAGGTCAGTACACTCTAGTCAAAACAATGTCTTGTTCTGCTGGACACAAGAAAAGGTTGGAATTAACAGCCGATATTGCGGTGCCCGATTTCCCCGCCGGTGCGCTGCAGCTGACGCGCTGCATAAAGCGCACAAGGACGTAGAACATGTCCACATGTGCCAGTTTTTCTCCTGGACACGTCCTAGGACCCAGACCGAAAGACATCAGCTGGGGCAGAAGTTCCTGGTTCACCTTGCCCGTGACAGGGTCCAGGAATCTTTCCGGCTTGAAGACCTCGGGCTCTCTCCACAGCTGGGGATCACGGTTCATGGCGTAGATGTTGTAAAAGATGCCAGTGTCCTTGGGAATGAACTGTCCGCCTGTGTTCGCATGGGAATGAAAATAGCAGAAAAGAATCACGCCTTGTTATATACTACCGTTTCATCTGTCAAAGTTGATGTAGACTTTCACGGACAACGAATAGTTGATCCGCTTGCTGAAGGCAGCTCCACGATTATAGGGATGCGGTCCCCTCTTAGTAATGCCTGTTCTTAGTGAACGCCATATCGTATCGTTAACTGCGTTCAATTATTTACACAATTAACATTCAAGCCAGGGCTGCCAACCCGAAGGAAATTTTTCAGATTAAGATAAAATTCCGGTCTATGGGGTAATAAGAAAAATTTTGCTAGTTTGAAGGAAATTTTGGGCACAATATATATCTGGAATTTTATAGGTCAATTATGATTTCATTTTGAGATAACATCGAAGTTCAGCGGCTTTGGCTACATTTAGGCTATACCCTCCAGCCTTTTGGCGGTTTGTTGTGCGACCATCTGGAAATACTGAGGAGCACTCGACCAACGTTTTTCGGCAAAATCAATCTTCATTCGCCTTTATCGCCCCCGTGGAAGCTCTTCTGAGAGCGCCGCTGTGCCTTCTCGAAAAGGAAGCCTTAGTACATGAAGAAATGCTGCGATGTCTGGAGATACAGATGTACCATGACTAATACTATATATCGTGAAGTGCCGTGCACAAAATGGTAGTAAGTATATGTCGTGTTCCCTGTGTTCGAGTTTGAGAACTTTCGCTTGTGTTGCACCTTTTGTTTTGGATATTTGGGTTATTAAGCAGTACCATGTTTTGATGGTGCGTGCGTAACATCTAAGGTAAACATAGGGTTTCATTCGTCAGTATGAATCTCCCGGTAACACTTCCCCTGGCCAGATTTGCCTTGGCCGCGGTTTTGACCCAAAGAACTCATTTTTGCGAAACGTATGCGAGGCGTAAAGGCAACATAATATATCTCTCACTGTAAAAATGGAAGTGATCCAAAAATACAACGAATATTTAGTATTAAGTAATTATTTGGGCAAGCGAGGAACCTTTTGGCAAAAATAGAAGAATTTCAGGCGTTCGCCAGGGAAATTCTGACTTTCCGTGTTGGCAGCCTTGATTCAAGCCCATTCAACTATGCGTTGCAGTAAGAGCGAACGCGGAAAGCCCACACTACTCTCAACAGTGGATTTTAAAGCGTAAATCTGGGCACACCACGGCACTTTTCACCGTCTCATTTTTAATATTTTTGTTTATACATGCCTCGGGAGTGACGTCGAATGACACCGTATGCAGCCGCCATTTCTCCGTACCATGCTCCCGTGCCCGCATCTTTTGCGGCAAACATTTGGCACCATCGAATTTGTTCTTTTCGGCAAGGCTCGTCGAGAAGACGAAATTCCATTGCGCCAAATGAGCAGGGAACGGAGCAATGGCGGCCGACGTGACGTCAATGCAAGCCATGTATACCTAAAGTTTTATCATTAGCGACAAATATTTCGCCTCTATTGTAGCGATTTAATTTACTAGTGTATTGCAACTATGGCGGCCATATATGACTCATATAGTGTTCCACATAACCTCATATGAAGCCTAAAGCGTAGTATGAGACACGACTTCGAAATTTTAAAGCAGAAACAAACACCACTGCATAAATCAGCGCTGGAAATCAGGAGCACATCGCTATACGAGGGGGGACCCAAAAGTAACAGGAATGAATTCCTGGAGGGCGGCCCGCTCGTAGTACCAACTTCAGCCACTAGCAGCACTTAGCGGCACCACTTCCGCGTCAGTTTGCCCACCAGCGTCGTCTGCTAATGTTCTAGCAGCATGTTGTGAATTTTTTCCCCAAGCGCTTCGGACTCTTTCCTCGTTTTTGTGCAATATTTGACTTGACGGCGGCGGAAGCTATTGTACCCTGCTTTAGACAGCTTGCAAAGAAGATACTATGAACAAGTCGCAGGTCCACGAGTGGTTTTCTCGCTTCAAGTCTGGTGAATTATTGATCGACGACCAACCTGACTAAGAGCTCAACATCGTCAACTGACGAAAACATTGAGAAAATTCGGGATTTGGTTTTGGCAGACAAAAGAAGGACAATTAAACAACTTGCTGAACTGAGTGGAGTGTCCTTGAGTTCGCGTCGATGAACTTCGACTAAAAATTTGAACATAAGAAACGTTTCACCAAAACGTGTGCGTAGTTTTGCTCACTGCTGATCATAGACAGTCCCGGGCAAACGCCTGTCACAGCTAAATGAACATTTCGAAATTGACCCAAACTTTCGTTTCATAAGTTATTACAGGTGACGAAAGCTGGTGATACAATTGCGATCCTGAGACAAAGCAACAGTCAAGTCGTGGAAGAGTTCCAGTTCGCCACGACCCAAGAATGCGAATGCCCCAGCACACACTAACTGCCCTGTCACCCTGTCAGTGCAACAATTTTTGAACAAAAATAGCATGACGCCGCCGGCCCCGCCCCTCCCCCTCTCCCGCTATTCACCGTACCACGGCCCGCGTGACTTTTTTCTGTTCGCCCGTATGAAAAAAGTCACGAAGAAGAAACGTTTTGTGGATATGGAAGAGGTCAAACAAGAAACGACGGTGGCATTCAAATTTATTACCTTGGATGAGTTCCAGAATTGTTTTGAAAAGTAGATCACACGTTTGGATCGGAGCATTCACTCAAATGGAGACTACTTTGAGGGTGATTAACGTGGAAAATTGTTAAAACTAATGTCTTTTTATTACAAGATTCCGATTATCGTAAAATCCACCCCCCCCCCCCCGGTTCTACAGCGAGCCGTAGTACAAAACTAGACTCACCAACTTCTGTGTTGCATGTCGTGTTATGTGGGAGGCCTAGAGGGACGATCGGATACATGCGCAGGGTCTCCAAGAGGCAGGCAACTGTGTAGGGTAGCTTTCCTCTGTCTTGCATTCCGGGTCGAGCTTGTCCTGTTCCAGATGGTTCAGAGATGAAACGCTACCGCGCACTCAGTACAAAGTGTGGAACTTTGGTGCAGCTGAAGTCCGTGGAGCTCAACCGACGCTACGGGCAGTTGGGTTTAATCCAAAGAATACCAAAATTGCTACAACGCGGCATTCATGATCTTGTTGGGCGTCTGCGATCTAACCGGCTAAATCAATCAGATGAAAGGTATTAACCAAGTACTTGCGCATTTCTTGTCTGTGTCCGTATTTGTACAAAACGTGGCTTACTCTTTTTCTTTTTTTTTTTTTTTTGACTTCCGCGGTTTTATTAGCAAATGCCGGAATTCCATCGGAGCGATAGAAGGAGGCACGGGACACGCCACGCACTAAGCTTCTTAAAGAGGTTGTCCAGTGAAAACCGAAAGTTCTTGACACCTTTCGATTGTTGCCTGGTGGGAGCCTAATGATTAACATGGACCATTTCTTATTCTATTAAGCGACACCCCCAATGCAATGCAATCAATGACGAAACTCTAAGCCAAATTCTTCAAGTATCAATAGCTGCGCTCAAATGCCTCCTGTGACGTCTCACCAGGCTTGCAATTGTCGGATCCTATGCCTCATCCTCCGTGGGAACACAGTGCTCCCGACGCACCTTGGCGTTCCATTCTACTCGCCACTGTAAATCTCGCGGAGAAGTGCGGAGCGTGACAACCGCACAACGAGAGTCCCCTTTCATTCGCAACAAATTTGCTAGCGCAGCGACGAGCCTAAACCACGTCATAGCACTCACGCGGGGGACAAACTTTGAAGGGCGCTTTATAGTTTGGCGCCATCTTTGCGTTATGTTCCGTCAGAGCCTCCGCTGTTCGCAAGGTGGATGACGAAAACGCAGTTTATGCACGCTTGGTGTAAAATCATAGTTACTCGTCCAGGAAGCAGACAAAATTCAGATTTATCGTGGAAGGTGCTTCTACACTTACAGCCAATGACAGTAAGGTATAAATGTTTTCTTGAATACGAAATTTGACCGGACAATCCCTTTAAGCTGTCAGTATCTCTCCGCGCCGAGAACGGGAGAAGAGGAGGAGACAAGAGAGTGCGGGGACATCAGAACGCCGAGCTCTGATTGGAGGGATTAGGGGTAGAGCGAAAGCTAGTAGCTTTGTCTCCACTGTAGTCGTCGAACCCGTTAGAACGCGGAACGCAGGAGTTTGGCTCTCGCGTTCGCATGGGTTCGACAAGTACAGTGGAGATAAAGGCAGTTAGCTCCACGTCTACCCCCTATTCGTTCGAATCAGAGCTCGGCTCCTTGTCTCCCTCACTTCCTCGGCGCATGGCGTATGACTGCGCCAGACAGCCTGGTTTGCTTGTTCCGGTTGAGGGACGGCACTGAGTGGGAAGGACCGCTGCTGGGCAACCTCTACGTGCCACCCTGTCCCCTTCTTCCCTTCACACGTGGAAAGCAGTTTCCACAACGGGCAGGGGTTTTGTTCGGAACAAGTCAACGGGGGCTGTTTCTATAGTGTGGCACGATGTACGTCTTTCTTCCGGCTAAGGATGGGCGTGCACACGCAGAAGGCTCGCGAGAGGATGAAGCATTACCGAAGTAGAAAGCTTGCGCTGGAGGAGGGACAGCTGAAGGGCCTTAATGCCGTTCATGTCTCTTCAGGGGCTAAGGGAAACAGTTGTCACGAAGAGATTACATGCACGTAGCATGGGTGAAGTTTCAGTTTAGACCAATCGGGACGAGATGCTTCATTACATGCTTTTGGTTCTTGTTCCCTTTAGTAACGATGTGTAAAAGCGTATGTCTTCTGAGAGCAACACAAAATGTTCCGCTGAAAGAAGTCGCAAGAAGACAAAGGTATTAGTTACCCAAGTTTCGTTCTATTTCTTCCTTTATTTTTTCCTGTATCTCTGGCTTTCTGGTCATCGTCAGACATAACCACTGTAGCTCTCCCAATGAAGTATCCGTTGCAGCTGAAAAGGTAATTAATAACAGGTGTATATTGAGTAATGCCGAAATGTCTCGAACTGATGAACACATATGGGCTCTAATTAAGTCCAACCTAGATGCTGCTGAGACTAATAATCTTTAATTTAGAGGATTTTTCAGCCAGATGTCATATTTGAAAAAAGTAGCCTTAGTGAGTGCAATAGAGCTGATGGTCTGTGATCTTAAGTAGGAAATAAGTAATTTAGCAACACCAATAAAACATGTTTCCACTATCTACAGTTTATATTAAGACTTCACCAATGTGCGAATCAAACTTTAGAGTTCGCGACGTAATAGAACGTACTCACAATCAATATCACCATCAGTATGACGACAAATATACGTTGATCCTCCGTCAATCATGCATATGTCACATGCGTGAATCAGCGGTAAGTTTTGTTTGCCACAACGTTAAATATATAGGTTCTTATTATTTAATACACCTATGTAATACACCTATGTGCACAAAGTAGTTATATCTTATTCACCTCCGAAGATGTCCATAATGATTCTGGACCATGTTGGCTTCGGTGAGGTACTGAGCGTCGTTCTTTTCTTGCTCAATGGCTTCGTCTCTCGCTGCCAACATGGAGTGCGTGAAGTTTTCGATTTTGCCTGAGAGCATGTAAAAAAAAAAAAACATCTCCGTACATTTTTTACTTAACGCACAAAGTCACTTCACGGACTCCGTTTCTTTCAAGCCTCTATTTTGGCCGAAACCTCGTCACTTTCCATCATCACAAAACAGTAAACTTCGCAGTGAACTGAAGAAAGAAACCTGTTCAATGTGTTTAAAATATTCTCATCTACACATCATAAAAATGTCTTATAAGCGAGAAAGTGTAAAAAATATGCGCGAGGCATGGTAAATGTAGTAGACGGATATATACTTGATAGCTAATGCACTGCATTTTGGCTGCCTTCATCGGTTTATTTATATCAAAACATAGAGCTTGGTTTTTAATGAGGCATTGAAAAATACTTCATAAGCTTGTGGTTGCCGTTCACTGAGCATTCTTAGTTGTTGTTGTTTTTTTATTACTTTCCAGTGTTGTGGTGGTTTGTGAAACACGTACAGTCGGCACGGAATGAAACGCGAACAGTGGTGCATGGTTTTTGCTAGATGCTGCACCACCTGAACCAGATGGGAGCTGCAAGAAGATGGCTCCTCCTTCGATGTGCGAGACTCTTGCTCAGTGCATCCAAACCTTCGGTGTTGCGTCTCAGGTGACTCAGCGTGGGTCGAAAATCATGCGCTCCTTGTTCGCGTTTCATTCCGTGCCGACTGTACATTCATTTGATGCATTGAGAGATTTTGGGACATGCGCACTGTATTAGGAACGTGTCTACAATTATAATTTCAAGAGATCTGAATCTCCCGAGCATCGAAGCGTGCAGACAAAGAGAACAAATTAATTTGCATTTTGGAACTTAACTTGTTGTCCCTACGTTGGTTGTTGTAGAACAAACTTGAGATACAAGGAAGTCAGTGGTTCTTAAAGCTATCTTTAGTCACGCTACAAACGAACTTGATGCACATTTTCGAAGTTGCTACGTGAAACATTGGTGGGCGACGCAAACGAGTGGAAACACACCCTATGGCAACGTAGAAACATGCCCCTTACTTGGAACGTCAACAGGAGAAAAACTAAAACTGATTTTTCGCGAAACATACACAAAAACAAGGACTATGCAATATAATATTTTAGCAGATCATTTACGCATTACAATGTTAATACCTCATAGTTCGCAGGCACCAGTGTGTATGCTGCGAAGTTGCAGAGATACTGCGCACACCTGAGCACGCAGGTATTGAATCTTGCCATTGTAATACAAAACGCTATCTGCTAACGCTCCCAAACACATTTAGGTAACTAGGCAATAAGCCTACTCTACAGATGATCCTTTTTATTTTGTCATTCGATTACGTCAATGAGGACGTTGTATATTCCACGTTCAGCAATCCCGAATTAATTGCTGGATGTATTATCTATGTGATTTTATACTTTTGTTGACTTCGAAATACGCATTTTGACGGGTCGCACGCTTTGAAAAAGAAAACGCAGTTGAATTAGGAAAGGAATAAAAAATTTAAATGAAGTCCACAATTTTATTTTCGTGAATTTCGAGTCTAGGCATAGCATACCCTTTTTGGCCGGTTCTGCAAACGTTAGGAATTTTTAACCTTAATATTTGTCGTTCATACCTAGTTTGGGGGGGGGGGGGGGTTAAGTACCAAACCTATGAAAGGGCATCCGTTCGCATCTGTGGACGTGCAACCAAAGCCTCGGTTGCGCGGCGCCGTCTACTCAATAGGCCTCCGTCATATAGCGGGCCCTACGGCGCGGGATTCGAACCCGTGAACCGGGGTTCTGTTGGAAAACGCTTTGTCTCGAAACCACTAGGGCAAGGCGGTTATCAATATGGTGTAGAAAATGCTGCCAATAGAAAATTCTCACAAAAACAAAATGCGAGCGTACCGGGGACGTATGATTTTGCAGCTCGTTTGTACAGGCCATCAAGTATGTCAAGGAATTCCTTGAAGAGGATCTCGACCTTCTTTTCACGCCCGCGGTAAAGTAGACCCAGCCATGGCACAATGTCACTTGGCAGTCCATTTGGTACCAATTCGAAGAATAGTTTTTTACTGGCCTGCAGCTTGGTCAATTCTGGGCTTTCTTTCTCAAACCTGAAACAGAAACATATATGGAGTGGATGGAGATACAACGTGTGATCATTAGAAAAGAGCAGAAACATTAAATATGTAGATATCGTTATTATACACAGGGCGTTTCTTTTAAGGCTTAACAAGTTAAAAAAACACCTACGTTAATGAGGTTTGTGCAGGTGGGTTATACGGACAGGGGGACATAGTATAAGGGGCTAATCGTAACAGTCAGTTGGTTAATTAAGTGAAATACGTTAAATAACGTTATATCAACATATAGTTCTAATCAGAGACTTACTGAGCGTCATCACAAACCACTAAATCAGTCAATATTAGAAATACTTTGAGAAAGTGGGAAGCAGCGTGGAGCCCTATAAGTCACCACTCGTGCGACAGGAGCAAAGCTGCCTGTGCGATAATGCGACCAAGCGGGTTTTCCGTCTCTGTATTCACACGAGGGAGAAATCCCGGGGATTTCTCCCCGGCACGCGCGCATCACGAGACGAAAACGCGAGGATTTTGCACATCGCAAAGCCTGACGTTTTTATCGCAGGATGCGCGTGCCGTGGAGAAATTCCCGGGATTTCTCCCTCGTGTGAATACCCTTTATATCAACCGCGTTTTCTCGTCCCAGCCTTTTGCTCGCTGCAGCAGTGTTAACTTTTTCAGTGCGTTACCACCACCCTTCCCACGCGCTCTAAAACTTTCTAAAATTACTCATTTAGTGGTTTTCGATGACGCCCAGCAACTTTCTTTCTAGCTGGAGCCATACGCCTATTTTAACTGATTAAAAAGTTAATTAACGCATTATTAAGACCTCTATATTACGTTCCCTGGCCGCATAACCTCACCGGCACAAGCCGTATTAGTGTAGCTTTCACGGTGTTTTTTTTTAACAAAATATGTTACCCTTAAAAAAGAGCACCCTGTATACATTCGTAGGGATTTAAACAAATGTGATGGGTTATTCATTTATTGTCAATTTAAATTAACGCAAATACCGGAGACTCCAATTAGTTCCTCGTGACATCCCAGCAAATACTCAGCTCCATGTCTACAGCTCTATAGTTCGAAACTAATAAATGTCGACTGTTTTGATCCTCCCATTCTTAAGAATTTTGGAAATTAAAAATGATTAGTCACGACGCCGTTGCCAAACCTTTTGTGTGTGTGGTGTTGAAAACGGGATTTTTGACTTGTCGCTTATTTTCACTCTTCAAACATATTTAGAAAACGACAACTTTGAAGTCCATACTTAAAAAAACTCCGAGACAGGGCAAAAGAAAGGGACATGTACAACGAAGTCTCAATTTGAGACTTCGTTGTGTTTTCGTTTTTCCCTGTCTCTTTTCCCTGTCTCATTTTCCCCTATCTCTGGGTTCTTTTTTCTTTTTTTTTAGGTATGAACGTTTACCAGCTTGCCTGCGCCATTACCATTATTTTTTGTAATTTAAAAGATTCGCTTTCACTGTGTCTCGTCTTCTTGGTCTGCAACTCCAATTCTTATGCAAAACTAAACAAAAAACATTTTTGATAAAAGAAAGCCCGGCTTCGAAGGTGTGTTTTGGTACACAGCAATGTAAGGACGGTTCTGTTTAAGCAAGTGACAAAATAGACGTATATGTTTTGTTTTCTTCGATTCATTTTCACCACAGTTATAATCATTATGGCTATAGATGCACCAGAGCATACAGAATCATATACTAGTCCCAGATAAAAGTTCACCGTCCTGCGAACCGTTTCATTTTCTTTCTATGCAATGCAGTTAACAGAAGCGAAATTAACCACTGCTCATTTTCGAAGCAAGTACATATCGTTCATTAATCAATCCTCTTTTTTTATGCTTTTAGTACCGTTGGGCGAAAACAAAAGTAGGAATCCAAGCTGTCAACATGATAGTAGGGTGCCTCAAGGCTCGTTCACACAGACCCGTTTTCTTACGTTACGTTACGAAAAGTCACCGGGAAATCTGTGCTTCGTATTAAGCGTGGCTACCAATTCAAGGAGATAGCCTGGCACGCGACATTCGAGACACGAATGTTTCGGTGACGACGAGCTAGGACGGTGAGTTACCGTGGCAACCAAGGACACAAGGCTCGTCGTAACGTAACGTAAGGAGTTGAGCTCGGTTCAACTTTTCAAACTGGTTCACACAGCACCGTTTTCTTATGTTACGTCAAAGTCACCGAAACATTCGTGTCTTAAATGTCGCGTGCCAGGCTATCCCTTTGAATTGGTACCCACGCTTAGAATGAAGCACAAATTTCCCGGTGACTTTTCGTAACGTAACGTAAGAAAACGGGTCTGTGGGAACGAGCCTTCAATGTCTTTCTGTTTAGGGTGATGCCACCCTTTGTAGTACTCGATGCCGACGGCACGTACTCACGGGAAAAAATACAAAGAAATCGACGAAAAACAATGTCGCCATAGCAGAGTCAGCGCCACAAACGCGTGCAGGGACACGCACTTTCACGCACTTCTGAACAAAATAGAAAAGTAAACGTGTGGGACAAAATGGCCGGATGTCTCCACCCTAATCAAAGCACACATGAAGGCACCCTACATGAGAGTATCGAGCTCGCTTGAGTTCGTGACACAAGCTTACTTTGCTCCGTAGACAGACAAGCCGATAATGTTGTAGAGCATGTACTCAAAGGGAGCCTTCGAATCCACTACATTGGGTCCCACCTTCAAAGAATCCACGAAGGCATCCACCACCTCGCAGCAAAGATTCTCCAACGAGTCACTGACGGCGTACTTCCTGCGACGAATACCGATACAAATCAATGTATTCATACATGCTCCTACAGAAAACGTGACTACAAATAAGTGAGCACGTTAGATGACAGGTGCTATGCATACTACGTGTACTGAAAACTATGCTTTTCATAGTGTAAAGCATTTGCGTATTCCCTATCCCACGGGCTTGTACATTATTATCTGTTTAAGCTAACAGAAGCATTGAAAACATTGCGGTCGCAGCTGAAGCGGTTCAAATGTGATGGCATGCAATTCCAACAAATACAAAATTAGTATTTAATGGCAATAGATAAAAGAGGCGGAGTATGTTGTACAAGACAACAAATAATTTGTACTATTGTTATAGCAAACCACACTTTTGCCACCAAACTCGATATTTAATAGACACACCTCGATCGCTTAAATTCGCAATATATACTATATATAGTTATACGGTCAGGGGGCCATTATGGGGGTGGCTTATCTTTGCGATAAATCGGTTAATTTATTAAAAGTTGTTAATTACCTTTTTAATTAGTCAAAATAGACATATGGTTCTAATAAAAACTTAGAGAGCGTTATCGAAAACCACTAAATCAACTCTTTTAGAACAACTTGAAGCTCGTGGGAAGCTCAGGGGCGCACCAAAGTTACCACTCGTGAAGCAGGCGCAAAGCCGGCAGTGGCAAAACGCGGATGATTAGATCATCATCGCATTTCGCCACTGCCAGCTTTGCGCCTGCTTCACCAGTGGTAACTTTGGTGCGCCCCTGAGTTTCCCGCGAGCTTCAAGTCGTTCTAAAAGAGTTTATTTAGTGGTTTTCGATGACGCTCTCTAAGTTTCTAATTGGAACCGTATATTTATTTTCACTACTTAAAAAGTGAATTAACAGATTTTAATTAATTAGCCGACTTATCGCAAACATTATCCACCCACATAATGTACGCCTGGCAGTAGAACTCACCTGCACAAACCGCATAAGTGTCACTTTCACGACTTTTTCAAACAAATGTTTAAAGCTGAAAAAAAACACCCTGTATGTATATACAGGGTGCTTTTTTTTAACCTTACAGATTTGTTTCAATAAAGCCGTGAAAGCTACACTAATACGGTTTGTGCAGGTGAGTTATACGGCCAAGTGGAGATAGTATAGGGTGATAGTCGCAACTATTAGTTGGCTAATTCAGTAAAATTTGTTAATTAACTTTTTAATTAGTGCAAATAGACATAAAGTTCCAATTTGAAACTTGCTGAGCATCATTGAAAACCACTAAATCAGCTATTTCTAGAAGGATATAATGCCAGGGCAGCATTTTGCGGCGCTTTGTAGAAACGCTCCATTTGGACGCGTTCTAGATTTCGGTTTCTTATCGGCGCATCTTTGCGCCCGCGGTCCTGCTCCCCGGTGGTCGTGGCGCGAAGGCAACCCTCGCCTCCCTCGTAGAATGGAGGGAAGTTGCGCGCACGTGTGTTGCGCGTCTCAGCCACTAGGGAGCTGGACCGCGGGCGCGTAGATGCGCTCCGATAAGAAACCGAAATCCGTCGCGCGATGACAGCGCAGCAGATGTTGGTTGCACTATTTCTCCACGGGGGCGCGGTGCCGTCGGGGTCGAGATGCGCTCCGATAGCAAACCGAAACCTAAAAACCGGTCGAATTTGTACGGTTTTTCAGAACGCCGTAAAACGCTGCGCGTGCCTTCTATCGTTCTGCAATTTGTTGATTTAGTGTTGTTGGATAATCCTGAGCAATTTTCTAATTAAAACCATGCCCTTAAACACAATATTAAAAAAGTTAATTACGGAAACATAATTAACAATTTAACTATCCCGGACTTTAATAATTTTCCTAAATAGGCCTCTGGCCCAGGACCAAAACGACACAAGCCTTTTTTGTTGCGACGCGTAGTTTTCGCAATATCGAATTTGTCCACCTTTCGTGAAACACCATATACAGGGTGTTTCACGAAAGGTGGACAAATTCGATATTGCGAAAACAACACGTCACACCAAAAAAGGCCTGTATAGTTTTGGCTCTTAACCAGGGGCCTATTTAGGAAAATTATTAATGTCCGAAATAATTATATTGTTAATTATTTTTGCGTAATTAACTTTTCTAATATTGGGTTTAAGGGCATGGTTTCAATTAGAAAATTGCTGAGCATCATCAAAAAACACTAAATCAAAAAATTGCAGAACGATAGAAGGCAACGCGAAGCATTTTACGGCTTCCTGAAACACCGTACAAATTCAACGGGTTTTGAAGTTTCGGTTTGTTATCGGAGCGCATGTCAGCCCCGGCGGCACCGCGCCCCGTGAAGAGATAGTAACCGCTCTGCTGCGTACGCGCGATGACAGCGCAGCAGAGGCTGGTATATATATATATATATATATATATATATATATATATATATATATTGTGAGGTGATGATGTGTAGGTTTAATGAGATGATTGGGGATTGTAGATTATGGTCAGTGCCGTAGCGCAGCCAGCCGACGTCAGTCCGAATGGAATCGCGCGGGCGCCCAGCGGCCGAACCTTGAGCACGCCACTGGCGCCACGTCATCTTCTTTCCTATACTTCGTTTCACCTTCCGTCCAGACGCAGCCGATGCTACGAGATCATATGACGAATCACACAGCGTCAAAAGGGCTCCATCATGGTGTTCGTAATGGTTCTGTCTGTGTTTTTCATCGCTGAACCAATCATAAACCGAACAAGCCTAGTGATTTGCACTTTTGACGCTGCTTGATTGGTCCCGTTCCCTCGTAGCATCCGCTGCGTCTGGACGGAAGGTGAAACGAAGTATAACTAGTTACCCTCCCGGTGAGGAAAGTGGCGGGCCGCCGGCACATGTTTTTATGGTGCTTGGCAGTAGTAGGGCTCGCTGCGTACGACGTGCACTATGTCGGTTGGTTTTGAAGGTTGGTCACGAGGGGACGAAACGGGAGCAACTTCGTAGTTGGTGGGTGAGAGGCGTCCTAATGTCCTGAAGGGGCTAGTGCATCGTTTTTGAAGTTTCTCGCTCTTCCCAAAAGATCGCATAGGTGCCAAGGAAAGAACTTCGTCGCCTACTACGCGACATCAGTGTGGGTTCCTGCATGACGAAGGGTTTGATGTTGCTGCGTCTGTAGTGTGTGAATCCTGGACAGTTGTCTTGCTTTCTCTGCGCTGTAGAGAACTTCGTCGGTGTGATCATGAGCGTAAAACGGTATCCAAGGCTGAGAGTGGCTCTCTTCTGTATAAGAGGTAGTAAGGTGTGTATTCTGTGGTGGCTTGGCGGCTAGTGTTGTAGGCGTACGTGACGTATGGAAGAATGGCGTCCTAATTTTCGTGGTCGTCTGCGACATTCATGGAGATCATGTGAGCTAGAGTATGATTGAAACGTTCAGTGAGGCCATTTGTTTGTGGATGATACGCGCTTGTGGTGTCGTGCACGGATTTAGTGACACGGAGGAGTTCTTGAAGAAAGTGAGCTAAGGATGGAGTACCG
>JAZHYW010023798.1:30000-45270 GCA_037355805.1 Ixodes ricinus
GGCCTCGTGTCCCGCTATTGCCCGAGAGCAGTTGCTAGCACTCGCCTTTCTTGAGCGCCGGCCGGAATCCTAAGAGACTCTTGCCTCCCGGTTACCCGACAATATCGACCGATGGGCGAGGAGGTTTTCTCCTCGCCCGCCATGGGGCGCCTGCAGCGCCATCCAGTGGCTAGAGAGAAAGCGGAACGTCGGGAGCCGAATTCGAGATCCCGATCGACTCCGCGGCGACACGACCATGTGATCGTGTCTGAGGCGAGGCAACTAAATAGCTGCCTAGCGGCCAAGACGGCTAAATGGTTTGATAGGCGCCCTCGTGAATGCACGGTGCGCCATAGTAGACGCGCAGACATTTCTTAGAGTATGCCTTTTATCTGTCGGCTCCTAAGCGAATAGGACTCTTTTTTTTTTGCGAACATATATTGCAAGTAGAAAAATTAAGATCATCATTTTTTTGTATTGTTTACTCAGGTTTTTTTTTTTTGAAATATTGAAACAGCAAATGCACTATCTTCGGCCTGCTCTGTACAAAAATCTATGGCGATGCGTTAAGAAACCAATTTATGCAATCGATTCAAAGGACCATGCCATCCATTTTAATCACGCGGTGTTAATTTCACATACCTGACGGCGGTCAGTACCAACTTCCGCAGGGTTTTCCAGGTCGGATTATAGTCCTCAAACATAATGTTGTGGTTTCCTTGTCTCTGGAGTTCCGCTTGAAAAGACAGAACGCAACTTTGAACTCTTTTCTTTTCGCGTTCACTTCTCTTTTGTAATGGGGGAGTGGAAACACGAATGACGAAAATAATCTCTGGAGAAGGAGAACAAGAAGGGACAAAGGACAAACACAAATCTCCAAACACAGCTAGGTGACTGGTGCGAGACCGAAAAAATCCGCCTGGTCCGGGTATCGAACCCGGGACCTCTCCATTTTCAGTGGAGCGCTCTACCAACTGAGCTAACCAGGAGTGAGACGTCAGTAGAGTAAACGGGTTTTATCAGCTGCCACCAGTCTAACACCAACAAGGGGGAAGCTTGCAATTTAAGGTTATCATTATAATGCAATTAAATGCAAAGATGCAAGCGAGCTGGACAAGAATGACAAAAATCAGCAGAACCCATCCTTTGGGAATGATTATCTACGTTAATGCGAATAGCATCAAACGGTGCGGAGTTATGCGCGTTCGTCAGGTGGCCGGCACACTCTAGATACGCCAGCCCACTCTTGAGGCGATTCTAAATTTGTTGACACTTTCACAGCCCTGCGCACGATCTCCGCAGCCCAGCACGTGCGTTTGTGTCACTTAGGAAGGCGAGCAAAGCACGCGCCATACGCACAAACACTCAAAATGGTACGAAGACCAGACTTTCTGGCGTCTCAGCTAGTCTCAACCAACGGTACTCTAAATGGTTGTTTATATCTTTACCATAGGACGCCTTTACAGCGCTGTCACAGCTACCGGTGCGCGCGTTCCATGCACGAGGGCTCATTCCGCTCTCGAGGCTGAGCACGGCCGCTACATCACCCTCTCCCGAGCGCGGGAGACGGTGAGCTAGCGGCCGTGCTCAGCCTCACGAGAGCGGAATGAGCCCTCGTGCATGGAACGCTGCGCACCGGTAGCTGTGACAGCGCTGTAAAGCGCGTCCTATGGTAGAGATATAAACAACCGTTTAGAGTGCGTTGAATGACTGCCTTCATAGCTCTCAATAAAGAAAAAAAACTGCCTTCATAGCTCTGTGAGTTGGCGCGTCTGCCTGCTGATCAAAGGGTCAACGGTTCGAATCCCAGCCGGCGCCGGTCTTTTTTATTTATTTATCGACCCGCGGCGTAAGAGGTTAGATAGCCAGATAGATAGAAGTAGATACATAGACGAAAAGTGCGTGAAGTATCCAAAGAATGCTATTCGCCTTGAAATAATCCCTGGGAAGGGGAACAAGAGAGACAAAGGACAAACACAAATCTCCCAACACGGCTAGGTGACTGGTGCGCGACCGATAAAACCCGTTTGCTCTACTGACGTCTAACCCCTGGCCAGCTCCGTTGGTAGAGCGCTCCACTGGAAATGGAGAGGTTCCGGGTTCGATACCCGGACCAGGCGGATTTTTTCGGTCGCGTATCAGTCACGTAGCTGTGTCTGGAGATTTGTGTGTGTCCTTTGTCCCTCTTGTTCCCCTTCTCCAGGGATTATTTTCGTCATTCTTGTCCAGCTCGCTTGCACCTTTGCATTTAATTGCATTATAATCAAGTGGAAACACTTCAAAACGTTGAGGCTCGGGGTACTTGCATATAACGCAAAAAAATCACAATAATGATAGCAGAAGTAAACTTGTAGCCTTATTAGAGCAGTAATTTGGTCGAATAAAAGTAGAAGATTAGCTAAGAACTGCTATATTATACTGAAAAGAAATCGTGTTTCTGGTGCTCGACGATAGAGTGTTATTTTTGTTCCAATAATAAACAAGGAGAAACAAAACCTTTTTTTAAATTTGAATTGAACATGGGACATATTGTCTTTTGAACAATTGCTACAAAAGTATGTTTTTGTTTAATAACTCAATTTACATGGCTTCTGTAATGCCCTCCGTGATAAGTTTGTTGACTGTCAAATAGAAAACAAAATAAAATTTAATATATTTATTTGTTTATTTCGAAATACTATCAGTCCCCCAGCGAAAACTATGATAGGAGTGCGTACAAAAAAAAAGAAAGATGTTTACAACTCCCTGTAATGCCGAATTAGAGCGCAGCTCTGGAGGAGGAGGAGGGGAGGGGACGGTATGCCCCTCTTTCTCATCCATACGCTCTCCTCCTCCCCCTATCTACTCCTCCCGTGCTCCTCGCCTCCTCCCCTCTTCCTCCTCTCTCTCCTCCTCTCCTCCCCTCCTCCTTCCTTCTCATCCCTCCCGCGCGGTGCATTATGGGAAATGTCCCATAGTGCAACGCGCGCGCCACCGTGGTGCATTATGGAACGTTTTCGACGGCGACGGCGACGCCGACGCGTTAAGGTTACGCCGGCGGCGACGCGTCACGCCGACGCGTTACAGTTACGCCGACGGCGACGCCGACGCCGCTGAAGCCGGAAACGGGCGCCTAAGAGCTGCGCTCTAAAAACAATAGACAATGTAATAGACATGCAGAATACAATGACTAAAATGATGGACTATACGACACCTAATACTCATATCAAATAGTAGTCAAATTCAGTCAAGTCACACGGATCTAAGATATCGTTATTAAGAAACTCTCCGAAACCCAACGTTTTGGGGCATTCTCAGGCTGTCCTATAGAGTTAGGGGTACCAATGGCTTTGACCGTTCGGGAGCATTATTTATTTATTTATTTTGTATACGAGGGTGCCTTTTTTTCTTTTGACATCGTGAAAGCCGTTGACGTAGTCGTCTGCTAAAAGTTCGAAGGACATACTGATATTTTCTTGCTTGATTTGAATGCTGTGTTCTAGTAGATCACGTGGTTCATCGAAGTCTTTGTCTGAAACTTCTCGTTCATTCGCCCCAGGGACATAAGATTCTTAAGCGTTTGATCAAAGCCCAAACTCGCAAGTGCCAAGCCAGGTTTTAAAAAAGAAATTAATATAGTGCCCTCTTTTTGTCAAGTTGACAGCTAGATCACCGCATCCCTGAAACATTTGTCGAAATTAAATTTCCTAGCTTGCTCGGCAAAACCAAAATATCGCCCCTAAAAGTATATCACAAGTTGTCATCTATTAGATTCCCGGCAAATATTTTCCAGCCACATACTTCGGCAAAATAAAGAACTTGTCAGAGAGAATCAGCCATCATCAAAACGACGTTCGCAATTTCGACGAGAACAAACAGAGCGCGGTCTCTGTAGGCTGCGATGTTTAGGAGCACTGTCTTTACTTTAAAACACTTGTATTATTATAGACGTTGAGACTGATTCATGACAGGAACTTTGCTTGGAGTTCTGGGACATTCAAACCACACTAGGATATACTAATAAGTCCCTCTGCGCCTTTCCATAAGCCGCGGCGTCTAATTGATGCGAACAGAAGGACATTACGTTTCTTTGTTGTTGAACAGCAAAGAAACATGCTTTACGATTCCCGTATTCATAGTCACCATTGAAGAAGAGGCAATTAGGCCTCGAAACGTTTCCACCGTTGAAATAATGGCCGGGTTTGACATTTATTTTTAATTATTGTTCCCTAAACCAGACAGAGTTATGTCAAATGTTTGGGCTCTAATGGTTTTATACAAATAAGCCGGGACTTCTTTGGTACTAACATGTGCTACGCTAGTGGGATATAGATCATACTCAGTACTCTAACACTGTTAATTAATATAGTGCAAACACCGCTCTGCTATTCCTTCATGTTTTTGAGAGTCTGGATATTTAGAAGCGTTGTTAAGTAGTTGAGTTCACACAGGCATCTCGGTAGGGGGCTAGTAGCAAAAGAAATTGCTGTCTTAATGCCCCCCCCCCTTTCTCTCTTTCCCCCGTCCTCGTCGTTTATCATTTCAAGTACAAACGTGTAAAAGAATATATCCTGTTTAATACAATATAGAGTATATCTATAAAAATAAATTGAAGACGATAGTTTTTTGGTTCTCGCGGTAGCACAGAAACACACAATGAAACATAATTATAACTATAAAGCTTATAAGAAAGAAGCATTTTATATATTTTGATATTGCCTCGAATAGCTAAGCGAAGGAATGTCGTGTTCAATGGTAAATAATTATTGAGCGCCAATAACTCACCCATTTTGGTAGAAAAACGTCCAGCAAACTCGTGTCTCCTTTCAATGAACGCTTCCTTCACGAGTTTGTGTGTGTTGAGCACAACCATTGGCTTCTCTCCCATCCACAGCGTGATTGGGTCTCCGCATTTCTGAGACCAGTTCTTGGCAGCCTTGTAAAGCTCCTTGGTATTCCTGAGTTCTAAGGAAAACGAAACATTATATAGGGCGTTCTACTGAGGAATAGAGTTGGACGCAGTGTTCTCAGCGCACTTTCCGTAATTGTTTAAGCAGTTGGTTTACTGTAGAATTGGTATTAAATAGAAAATATACCTTTACCCGTCGCAATCAAAATGACCGAATCAAGATTATAAGTTAAAAGAAATTCCCAGCAGAAATGACATATTCAAGATTTCATCCCCCCCCCTCCCCGTAACAAAACAGGATTGCAACAGACTGCCCGTTTTTCTGGTTAGCATTGCACCGAATGAATTTTATATTTAGCATTGTTCCTGTAGCGTTCCTAGTATATTTGTAAAATGTTACAACAGCCTGCCAAATATTATGCTCGGTGTTGTTAAATTCAAAATGTTTTTGGCATGGTGATTGTTATATTTCTATGTTTTGCGTGACTATTTCTGCATCGACTTCCATCCTTAATTCCGTGCCCCCCCCCCCCTGCCCCCTTACTGTAACGCCTCATTGCCCCGAATATATAATAAAATAAATAAGTTTATGCCGACCGAGGTGATTCTATACTCGGTTATAACCTTTGACGTTAAAGCACTGCGAAAAAAAAAAAAGGATAGTATTTTTCGTGTTTTGGAAGATGTGCCTGTTTCCGAAATTCTCGAGGTGATTCTATACTCTGTTTACCTTAGATGCTAAAGCACTGCAAAAATAAAAATTTTAAAAACGAGGAATAGCTTTTGTTTGCTTCTGCAGAGGTACCCGTTTTCGACACCTCTGACCGTAGAGATATAAGGAAACCAAACAGCATGTGCCATAGCATTCGTCACACATATTTTCTAAAACGCAAATGGCAACTGCCTCGCAAGACTATTGCCGAGAAGAAGTTGCAATCATCGATTGATTTCACCTTTTTTCTTGTGAATATGACCAAACAGGATTCCGAGATGACAAGAAAGAGTATCACAAGTCAGGCGAAGCGACAAGTCCGAATTCAGTTTCCAGGTGTCTGTCGAAATTCAGATATATAGTCCAACATTCTAGATATTCAGTGGAATGTTGCAGAATATGCTGTTACCTCTCGAAGTGCAGTACCAGGCATGATTTGTGATCATGACGAATATTTAGGAGCTCAGCGAGACAAACAAAATGCAAGAGTACCGGTGCATATGCTCTCCCGCAAAAACGTTCGAAGATATGATCACCGCATTCTGCAAATTAAGCTCGTGGTATGGCTATGCTGAACATAGTTTATTAATGAAAACTAAAGTTCGACTTTACACCGACCATAAAACCAACATCAAAAATACCACACACATTGCATTGTACACTCATTGTTTAAAAAAGAACAGCCCACTTTTCGTGATATAAAAACACAAAAAAACTAGTTGGTTTTTTTTTCTAAAAAACGATTACAAATCGTTTCCAACTCAAAGTTGCTGTGGAATTCGCACACACACGAAAAAAAATACATACTAACGCCAAGATTTTTAAACGAAGAATCTGGAAGCACCCTAGTAAACACGAACAAACGTTTCTCAAGAAAACGCTGTGCACCATTGCATACACATTGTAGCCTTTATTACGCGCGTCAAATTTCTGATGGCGGAATAAAATAGTAATGTGACCCATTGAAAAATCTCGTTCCTCAAAGCAGCACAAATAAGCTTCGTATGCTGAAAGTTGTGCATATATAGATAAGGTGATACAAGCTACCATTCGTTACAATGGATGCAGCGGCGATTCACCCGAATAGTAATAATATACTGTACATATGAGAAAATACTTCTTGCTCAATAACACGTGCCCTGATTTCTGGTGCCATATATAAGCTTTCAATCTTTATCATACAACCTGCCGACGGAGCTGTACGGGGTACTGATAACGCATCTCTTGTCTGCATCAGATACGCTACGACAAACGATCGCCAAAGCACTCACCCAGAAGATTTCCTACAACGGGCAGCGGGAATGGGCCTTTCGGGTACTTGGCCACCTTGTGATAGAATCGCACCACGAGATAGGAGAGCAGGAAAACAAGGGCCGTCGTCAACCATCGCCAGTCCCAAAAGAAGAGTGCCTTCTCCGACAGAAAGCTCATGGTGCTGCTGGTTCACCTTAGCGAGAAGGTAGCAGGAGAAGGTGGGAGATATAAGATATAAAATACGTGTTAAATACTGTGTCTGCTCTGGCGTCAACCCACATGACGAGGTGCGATTGTGTGTCCTCTATAAATGTGTGAAAAAGAAAAAAGAAAAAAAAACTTCCCCAAAAGGTATGCAAAATAAACATGTTTCGAAAGCATTTGTTTTGGTCATTTGTTTTTTTTTAGATCTCCCGCAAAGCACTTGAGAGGGCCAATCGCTGCAGTCTACGGAGGGCGTTCGGCCAGTGACAGGGGCTGATCTGTTTCAATAAACAAAAAATTGTCTGCGCTGTGGCAGCTGAGCCTCACGTGTCAGAATGCATGCTCGGTGCCACAGCGCAGATTGATTTTCTTTTTCTTTTTTGGGTCTCTATAAGCACCGTTATACGCCGATCGCTATGCGTAGATTGCAGAGCAATTGACTTTTCCAAGTTCTCTGCGGGAAAGTAGACGCTGCGGATTTCTTAAAATGCACGTTTAAAAATCGTGCCGATCGACAGACAATGTTTATCAGCACAAATGAAACAAAGGCTTTGCTCTGAAGATGCGGTTAAATGTGTATGAACCAAACAAATACCCATGTTTTACAATGTATTTTGTGTTGCAGGATACATCCACGGAATCTCCACCACGATTAGCTGCACAGAAGTGGCTCGAATCGACCAACACACTGATGTGACTTTTACAGCGGATAGCTGTTAGTGCACCTTCCCGGCCAAAAACTCCTCTCATATTTCGAACGCAAAAACCCCACTCTACAGCAGAGGTACTGCTCTCCTCTTCCTGCCCTCCTCACCACGGCAAGGCCAAGAAGGCTTGCTCTCTCTCCCCCGTTCCCCCTGAGGCTGCAGGCCGCCGCTGTTCCGGGAAACCCACGCGATCACGAGGAGAACGCTCTCCGCCTCCCCGTCGTTCCTGCCACATCCACGTACCCCCCGGCAGAGCCGTATATGTAGAGAGTTTGGTCAATGGGAGGCGCGGGCAGAGCCAGGGCGTGCGGCAGACTCGGAAGGAGGGCTTGGCATGCTCTCTTGACCAACCAGAAGCCGAAAAGAATCCCTAGCGGTGGTAGCGAGAAACAGTTCTGATCAAAGGTCTATGTTCGTAAATGATTTTAATAAGCGCGTAAGAGTGAAGTGCAATAACTCTTCGTGGTTGAAAATAGGGTTCACGTGTTGTTTTGATCATGATCATGCAGAAAGATGTAAGAAACGAATGCGCCGCTCAACTCTGTTTTGCTCGGACAGAGTGTGACCGCTCGGACGGCAGATTCCCGGCCTTCGGCGCTTGGCGTACGGATTATGTCGATCATTCCGCTAGTCGCACTCTTCCACCATCATTTTGGATGAGAGTAACTGAAACATCACGTGTACCATATTTCCAGTCATTGAGAGTTACTCCAATGCAGTTATCAGGTTTGTTTCTCGCGACCACCGCCAGGGTATTATTTCCGGCTTCTGGTTTTATTTCATTTCATTTATTGTTGCTCAAAGACATCCTTTCGGACGTATTACATGAGCGAGGATTTGGAAAAAAATCATACAAAGCACAATACATATAAAACTTTGGGTTCAAAAACGATCAAACCCGAGGATTTGGGGAAAAAAATAATACAAAAGCACTATACATATAAAACTTGGTATTCGAAAACATTCAAACAAGAAAGAACAAGATCAGAGGAACCCTTGATTGACTCAAGTAATGTACACAATGACAAGAACATTCAAACCGAAAACAGATTATCATCTTGGAAAGCTAATTCAACAAATAAATCGCTACATTTTTTCTAAACAACAACTCGTCACGTTCAGTTGCCACAGAGTCTGGGAGTGCGTTCCAATCTGAAATACTCAAAACTAACGGAGATGAGAGGAATAGATTAGTGCGTGACGCAAAAGGTTCCACTCGAATTACATTCGAATTTCTGAGGTCACATTCGAATTTCTGAGGACGCCCTGGAACACGCCCAGCCCGCTTTCGGCCAATGGCACCTTCTCATTTGTCTCCTATACTTCCCAACGAATGGCCAAACTCTCTCACATATACGGCTCTGCCCTCCGGCGACCCTCTCCCTCCTCCCCCCTTCCCTTTCCCCGGCAGCCGCCGTAGCGGAGCGCACACGTGGTCGAGCTGTGCGGACATGCTCCCTCGCCTCCCCACTGCCGCCGCCCAGATTCCGTTCTCGTGTGTTTTTCGTGCCTCTGCAGAACAGCTCGCCTATGTACGTACTTTCGCTTCTTCCACCACAGGCATCGTTAACGGACGCCCCCGTTCTAAAACAGAACTAAGGCAAAGAAGAAAAGCACGTCTCTGTGATGTTCTCTAACACATGCAACATCTCGCACAATCGTTCCACCAAAGCGCACATCACCTCACACAGGTCGCCTACACCAATCCTACTGAAAGCAAAGAACCCATTGCAAACATATTGTACAACACGGTGGTTGAAGGCAAATCTCCTTTAACATGCTTTGCTACAATGCGGTAGCTACCGCTGTCAGTCGCAGCACGCTTTGTGTGGTCGTTTGCATTTTTTTTTCTTAAGCGTTCGTTTTCAGACAGTCAGCAAGCTCACACACAACGTAAATTTACTAGAATCGGAGCCCGTATGAGGGAAGAAGATGTCGCATCGGAGCCGGTTCATTCGAAAAGTGTGGGCAGCTGCGGGACTGCACGTAGTCCCGCGGTTACGGGGATAATCATAAATATAAATTTGGTACCTTCAACCTTGGTAACGCGTTGTATATTACGTTTATATATATATATATATGTATATATATATATATATATATATATATATATATATATATATATATATATATATATATATATATATATATATATATATATATATATATATATATATATATGATAAATTGTACAACACTGCGCTTTTAAAACGTATATTAATGTCGGATAAATGCGCACGAACACCACCGCGCCGCTCGACAAAAAAAATTTTTTTTTTCACGTCCAATATTAGATATTTTTTTACGTAGTTGCGCCATGGCCTTCCTTCTCCGACATTGTGACGTAACCACTCGGAGCGCCGGCCTTCTCTGTAGGAGTGCTGTTGCAGGCCGACGCTGTTCAGAGAACTTAGCCCAGATTCCGTTCTCGTTTGCGTTTCGTGCCTCTACAGAACGGCTCGCGTGTGTACGTGCCTTAAGTTCTTCTCATAGTCCCCGATTTGCCTAAAAACTTGCTAAACATACCAACAAACATACCAGCTGAACATAGTAACCAGAATATTTGGCTAAAATAGCTTTTTTTTTCGCGAAGTTATAGAATTTACAATTTCGGTCCTCATCGCGTTTTTCAAAGTAAGAAGCTCTACTGGCAACATTGAACAAGTGACGTCATGGGAAGGCAGGGGTTCACTCTTTGGGCTGTAGACATTTGTTCCCAACTGATTACAAACAGTTTCATGGTGTCAAATGAATGCTTTAGGTGGTCGTTAAATAAATGCGTTTCGAAGCAAGGGAGGTCGCCTCCAGCTCCCGCGCTGCTGCACGGAACAAATGCTCGGCATAGTTCATTTTTTAGACAGCACCGCTCGAACCGCAAGCCTGCCATCCCGTGACGTCACGGCAATAAAAAGCCCTGGGTATATTCGAATCTTGGTTTTGGCGTCATTTTCGTTGGCCGATTTCACAATAACTATTCAGAATTTCGCGACCCAAAATAGCACAACGGAAAGAGTAAAAGACGGCGATTTCGAAAATATAGTTAGTTGGGGTTGCTCAAAAAATCACGCGGAGTGCACCTTTAACGGACGCCCCCGTTCTAAAACAAAGTTTCAGGCAAAACAAAAAAGAAAAGAAAAGCACGTCTTTGTGTTTTTCTCTCACACATGCAACATCTCGCACAATCGGTCCGCCAAAGCACACATCTCCTCGCACACGTCACCCAAACACCAACCCTACTGAAAGCAAAGAACCCATTGCAAACATTGTACTGCACGCTGGATGAAGGCGAATCTCCTTCAACAGGCTTTTCTACAATGCAGTAGCTACCGCGGCTAATAACAAGTCACTTTGTGCGGTCGTTTGCTATTTCTTGTTGATCAACACATCGTAGAGGTTAGGTAGCGGGAATTCTGGGAGAAATGAAGAAAATATGTTCGGTTTATTTTGGTGTAACCTTCCAGTGCCCAGAGTAAAATAAAAACTAGAAGCTCAATATCGCCAGTGACTTGTGCCAAAAAAACGGCAACCCCTTCAGAAAGTAAAAAAGCAACAAGTTCAGATATCAAAAGGGGTCAGGAAGAGTTAAAAAGAGAACTAAGATTCCTACAGTTGTTCACTGATATTAACTGACGAGTCAAACAGCGTTGCAATTATGATTGCGTCAGCTTTTCCAGAAGAGAGCAAAGAGGAGGGTAGCGATCGTTTTTGGCATAGGTGCGGGTATATGAAAGTTGATAATGAGTATATTGGTGGGTATTCTGAATTATGGTTGGGAATTTCTAGGAAATTTTACGAGTTCCCCCATATCGTAAAGAAACTTGGCTTGCGATTGTGCGTCTGGTGTTTTTTACTCTATACAAACTAATTTACCCTTGGGAATAAATTAGTTTAAATAAAGTCTGTTTTATTAGACTCTACGTAAATTAATTTCTCCTTACAAATAGGGAATCTGCAAAAAAATAAAAAAGATTTGTTTCCTGAATAAATTTGCGTTAAATTAGTCTGCCGGCCATGAAATGACAGACTTGGCTCACCCCTGAGAAGGGTTAATCTGTCCTTTGTAGCCGAGAAGACCTTGTCGGTTACCATAGGTGGATCCGGAAATCTCAGATAATACAGTTGCAGTTAAAATACTATCGTTAGGTTCGTTGCACTTATTTACAAAAACTTGACCAGTGTCTGTGGTGGTGATTTAACGCCCGAGAAACGATCGTACTCTATAAAGGGCAAAGACGCTGTGCTATCCCAGATGTATAGTAGTGTCAGTGCATTTCTATTTTTGTATTTTTAAAACCTTCGTCATTTTATTCTACAAGGATATTATACTCCGGCGACACTTTTTTTCACCTTTATTTTAGTCTTCGTATTTTAGCTGTCATTTCAAATGTACTTCCCTCTTTTCATTTTCAAAGAATTTTTAGTATTTCTGAATGTTACTGGCTTCAAGATACATCCTAGAATAACGACGACAATGAGCACATAGCGTGTGCTACCGCGCATTGTTAGTTAGGAACTAAAAAAAAATTTTGAGCACGCAAAATAATAAATTTTAAATTCTAAAAAAAAATCGTCTCAGATGTAAGCAAACTTTACTTTTATTATGCATAACAATGACATATTCTGCTCATTGCATGTCTGACAAATGATATTTTTATGTGAAGTTTACATAAATGGTCCTAACAACTTCGAGGATACATACTAAAATTATAGCGTAAAGGAATGAATGTAATCACTTCCCACATTCATACAGCAATTATGGTGGCATGCGACCCATTAACCAGTCAAACATATCTTGATTCATGTACAGGGTGTGTCTCCTAAAAAAAAACCTACAGGTTTTTTTTCTTCCGCAAAAATAAAGTACTCATTGTTAAAAGCCCATTTTCTGTGCCAATGTAGCCCTATAATGGTACGAACCAGATGCCGAAGTTTCATAATTAACCGTTAGCTTCTTCAAACCTTTTAAGCATTTTTAAATATATATTTTCAATAAAAAAATGGCAGCCGATGAAGGTCTCGAGTACGCGTACACGAAGCTGAATTGCGCCAGTTAGAGAAAATGGGCGAAAACGTTCCCTATTTTTCCGTTAAAATGTTCAGAAAATCGCGTAACCTTTTAATGAGATAACGGTTAGTTCTAAAACCCTGGCGTCTGGTTCGAACTAGGGTGCCTACATGTTTCAGCGGAGCGGCGGAAATATGTAGGCACCCTAGTTCGAACCGCTAAGAGCAAGATGGGGGGGGGAATAAGCGTTTGACGAAGCGTAGTTTCTATTTGCCGTGAAGAAAACCTGCAAATGTTTGTTTGTTTGGAAAACGTTACATTTGATCATGAAGAATGGGCTTTTGCTCCTGCAGGCTGTCGTCAACAAAATTCACAAAAATGGCTGCCATTACAGGGACAGCCAATCACGAGGGTTCGCACTCATTCGTCACTACGTGCACCCGCCCTCCCGCTGGCAAAGAATGATGACGCTAAAGAACGCAGTACTCACGAATACAAAACAGGAGAGTTGCGCGCACACGCGTGGACGGACCGCTCTTGCGTCCAAGCCCTTGCTTCCAACGTCGATGACGCGCAACCCCCAACCTCTATGCCCCGACGGAGCAACGACGACACCAGAAATTGGATTGCGAAGCTCAAACGCACACACGCGGACCCCGACGACACTCGTCCGTGACCTTGGATGCCGTTCAGAGAGACTGATTTGGCGCAAGTCCTCGGCGAGAGACGAGTGCTTTGTCCGATTGTTGACCTTACCAATAATCGGCTGCTGCTCGCTGCCCATCTTTTTCTACTGGGTTCTTGAACGTGCTCTCGGCCTGCGCAGTATAGCTCTCTTTCGCGAAATATAAGGTGCGCCGCGGATGCGTACACGACCCAGAATTACTCGGCATTTTTCGCCTGGGTGGTAAGCGCTGGAAAGGTCTATGTTCGATGAAAGGACAAGAGATCAATAGAAGCTCCGCCTACAGCACGCGCTCGTCTCCTTCCGCTGGGCCTTGGCGTTGAGGTGACCTGGATTGTATGTTTGTTATAAGTAAAGGAACGTCGTGCACTTTTATTCACTTCGTTAATTTCATTTCAGATGCATATACACCCCCCCCCCCCCAAAAAAAAAAAAAAAGAAAAGAAGAAAAAAAAGTATTATTGAGTTTAAGAATAACATACGTAAATGCTTTGCGTACGAAAAAGTAATCGCGGCGTCGCCTTGCGCCAATCCGAAACTCGGTTGGGGCTCGGGCAGCTTGGCGTAGCGGGGGTGCGCTCGGCTACGATGATATTTATTTGCGTACGCAAAACTTGTGGGCACGCGTTTTTTTTTTGTTTTTTTGTTTTTTTTTTGCGAGGAGTCGTTAACGCAGGCGTTTTCTTTTGAAGACGATGGCCGTGTCTGCAACCCAGCCACACCACGAGTCACGAGCTGCCCTCTCCCGAAACACACGTTTGTAAATAAGTAATTATGATAGCGTGAAAATATTAAAAGGTGTTTATGTTGCCAACTATATACAGTCGCAACTACATACAGTTGGAACAACCGAGCATCACGGCACCGGGTTGAGGCATCAGTCGACCAGAACATCACAGAACGAAATCACTACAGGCGTGGTCGCTGTAGACCACGGCCTTCGTTTCTTGAACAGTCTGTAACTACAAAGCGTGAAAGTAAGAATAAAAAAAAAGCAAACTTAATTGCGTGTTGTCAAAAAACGAGACTATTTTTTTTATTTTTTTCTTGTTGTGGAAGCTGGTCTTTAGCGTTGAGTTTACTTTGCCTACGGCGTTATAGACCAGCGCTCGTTTAAAAACAATCCCGCGTTTTCCCAGATTAGGTGCGAGGACTTCGCGTGCGCAGAAACAAGACTCGCGTGCGTTGAATCGTCTGCGCATGCGCAATGCTGACATCAGCGCCACCGCAATGGCGTGCATACCGTCTAGCAGTTGAGACGGCACATAGACATTTCCGACGTTATGCCGCTGCGGTGACACATGCGCACACGGTTCACTTCAAGGCGAGTTTGGCTCCTGCGTGCAACAGGCACAAGGCTAGTGATGCCACAACGGGGATGCGATAATCTTGTTATACTCGTTCACGCACCGCGCGCCTGTGGCACGAGGTAATCAGCGCACTCCAGTGGTTTTCGCGTGCTTCGAATTCATCGGAAATGTACTTATTCAGGGGCTTTCGATGATGCCTTGCAAGTTTCTAATTGAATCCATATATTTATTTTCACTAATTAGAAAGCTTATTAACAAATCTTAGGGAATTATCCGACGAAATGTGAAGAATAACCCCTTATGTTATGTCCTCATGGCCGTACAACTCTCCAGCATAAACCGCATAACGGTACATTTCACGGATTTTTTTTTAATAAATATATTAGAATTAAACTTATACACCCTGTACATATGCTATACACTGTATCTGTTCTTTTTTTTTTTTAAGCTTTGCATAAGTAAAGTGTAAAGTCGAAACGTATCACCTTCACTGTCTCCTTTTCAGTGGTCTGGCGCTTCATCAATA
>JAZHYW010023799.1:0-32056 GCA_037355805.1 Ixodes ricinus
TCGACCGTGGTAGGTCCTGGAAAGAATTACCGAGCTGAACACCACGCAATTTCACGTAACATTGAACTTCGAGAACATCACCACGCCCTGCTGCGCCAGTTGAGGTAACCGCCATCTTGAAACTGGTGATCTCCTTGGACCCGAGATATCTCGAGAGCTTCCCGGAAAGCCCGCTAGCCCGCAACGCAAAATTCCCAGCGTTGCGTGCGTACGCAATACCCTAGCCCTTCTGTAGTGTTGTGCGCATGGGCACTCACGACCCGCAATATCCTTGCGTACGCAAAGCTCTAGGTACGGTCCACTAAAACTGTCTAATTTGTCTGTACGACTGGCACGGTGTCGTTGCGTAGCACCACCTTGTATTCCCTCCGGGCACGCCCGGTTCCATGGAAGAGCTGCGGGAATTCCTCGACGACCGCTTCGGTGTTGCTCGTCGTCTCGCTTTCATCTGCGCGCTTGACGATGCCTAGCAGACCGTCAAAAAGTGACCAGTCAAGTATCAGTAATATTGAGTAGAGTATGAAATGCTATATTGTTCTATTTAACAAAAAATAACTATTTAGCAAGGGTGTCGCTTATTTGTAAATTGAATTGACCGGCATCTCGTCAAGAACAAACCTCAAACGCCAAGCTATGCCACAAATGTTCACTTTGTACGTGCTCTTTAGGCCAGATTTAATCAGAGTACGAAGGTGCGTATACATGGGTTGCACGTGACGTCATTCAAAGAGCGCTCCTATCACCACCAGAGACAAGGGCAAGAAGGAGCTCCCCTTTGTCAGGACCCTCTGTTGTGCCTCCCGGATTTGCACAGTCGTCGCTATTCTCCTCCCAGAAGATTATAGATTAACCCGTCACTCGAAATTCTTACAAAAGTAGCTTCCCTCTCCTCCTCTTACATGGTGGTCAAAAGTATACGATGTGACTTCAGTGCAACCCATGTGTAGAATAGAGTGTACAATTTTAATCACCTTTTTCTGCATGATTATTCGCCTGCATCACGGTGCTGAGTGTAAACAATGTTGGTCAGGAAAACAAGCCTTGTGATTGCCGCTCAGAGTTGCTGTCTCTTTCTTGCGTGAGTTGAAACATGGTGGTGCCTGTGTGCAGATAGCCCCCAACCGCTTCCGGTTCTGAACTAACGTCGGGTTTCGCATTATTTGCGAGATCAAATATAGACGCAATCTTCTGGAAATGGCCACTTATACCATTATCAGACTTAATTCACTCTTACGATAAAAGATGAGTAGAAAGTGGAAATATACGTGAACCGAGAGTGTGTCGGGGCTACCCAAAAGGTGGCGCCACTGAGTTTGTTGCCAAGCCAGAAAGGGCGAATAAAAGTTTTACTGAAAGGGCCTGTGATTAAGCTTTAGTGGCATTTTTGCAAATAATATTGCGTTTAGCTCAGTTGCGTCCTCATCATATATATTTTGAAGCGTATTTGATGAACATGAGTTAATTACATTGCCGCCCGCAGGGCAGAGAAAGCAACGCTCGGTCATGCACTTCTAGAGGATTCGCGTTTATTCTTGCTCCGGACGTAACGTTTATCATTTATTCCTGTTTTCTTGTTCTCGAAAGTGCCAGTTGATTCTCGCCCCGAGCGCGCTATGCTCGAACCTACTTTGCCGAATATTCCAGATAGTGACGCACAGTAGATAAGATGCCGCCCGCGACCTTGTCGAGTCAGTCTCGCTCTCGTTTGCTGTTAAGCCGCCAAATCGCCGCCCGCCTTTCCTGCTGCCTTGACGCTCATTCTTTTCTTCGGTTCACTGTTTGTCTTCTCGTCACCTTCATTCGTGACAATATACAGGGTGTTTCGCGAAAAGTGGACAATTCGATATTCCAAAAACTGCGCGTCGCAACAACAACAAAAAAGGCTTGTGTCGTTTTGGTTTAGGGCCAGGGGCCTGTTTAGAAAATATTAAAGTCCGGGATAATTACATTATTAATTATTTTTGCGTAATTAACTTTTTTTAGATATTGTGTGTAAGGGCATAGTTTCAATTAGGAAATTGCTGAGCATCGTGGACAAACACTAAATCAACAAATTGCAGAACGATAGAAGGCACGAGCAGCATTTTTACGACTTTCTGAAAAACCGCACAAGTACGACGGCATTGTAAGTTTCGGTTTGCAATCGGAGCAGTATCTCGGCCCCGACGGCACCGCGCCCCGTGGAGAGACAGTGCAGCCAAGCTCTGCTGCGCTGTCCTCGCGCAACGCAGTAGAGGCTGGTTGCACTATTTCAACATGGGGCGCGGTGCCGTCGGAGCCGAGATGCGCTCCGATTGCAAACCGAAACTTACAATCCCGTCGTATTTGTGCGGTTTTCTAGAAAGCCATAAAATGCTGCCCGTGCTTTCTATCGTTTTGCAATTTGTTGATTTAGAGTTTCTCGATGATGCTGAGCGATTTTCTAATTGAAACCGTGACATTAAACACAATATAAAAAAGTTAATTACGCAAACATAATTAACAGTCTAATTATTCCGGACTTTTATTAATTTTTCTTAAATAGGCCCCTGGCCCAAGACCAAAACGACATATGCCTTTTTTAGAGCGCAGCTCTTAGACGCCCGTTTCCGGCTTGAGCGGCGTCGCCGTCGCCGTCGGCGTAACCGCGGTGACAACGTACCGAAACGTCCTCGCGGGGTCACGTGACCCCCCTGAGGTCACGTGACCCCCTTGACGTTTTGGTACCATCCGCGTCACCATGCCGAAACGTCCGCGAGGACGTTTCGGCACGGTGCCGAAACGTCACCATGCCGAAACGTCACGGGGGTCACGTGGCCTCTGGGGGTCACGTGGCCCCCTGAGGGGGTCCTGAGGTGGGTCACGTGACCGTCCTGAGGTCACGTGACCCCGTGAGGTCACGTGACCCCTGTGAGATCACGTGACCCACCTCAGGACCCCCTCAGGGCCACATGGCACCCCTGAGGCCACGTGACCCCCGTGACGTTTCGGCATGGTGCCGCGGATGGTACCGAAACGTCAAGGGGGTCACGTGACCTCAGGGGGTCACGTGGCCCCCCTGAGGGGAGTCCTGAGGTGGGTCACGTGATCTCACAGGGGTCACGTGACCTCACGTTACGCCGACGTCGAGGGCGACGCCACTCGGAGGAAGTAGTAGCAGGAAGGATGAGGAGGTGAGGAGGAGGGAGGAAGGGTATACCCTCCCCTCAGTACTCTTCCTTCCTCTCCTCCTCAAGAGCTGCGCTCTAATTCGGCGTTACAGGGAGTTGTAAAAGGCTCATTTTATTTTGTTGCGACGCATAGTTTTCGCAATATCGAATTTGTCCACTTTTCGTGGAACACCCTGTATATGGCGAGGACGTGCCCATTCCATGATTTTATGCACTGTAATTAATTCCTAAGTTGAAGAGCACAAGTAGGTTTCAACTTTTATTACTGTGACGCAAAACTGTACCAATCACGGCTCTTTGAGACGACCTACCAGACGGATACAATAAGTTTTCGACTAAGGTAAAATATATGCCACCGAGGTAAACAAATCGATGTTGATCCCTATAAAAGCGACGTTTTTCTATGTTAATCTAGCTTTTTTTTTTATTCACTGTTTCGTTAAAATCAAATAACGCAATTTCTTATTTTTGGTATCTGAAGGTAAAAGTGGATTGTACCAAGGACAAAAATCTATATAGTTACTCGTTACACGCTTGAAGCAGTGCCTATTGCCAAAACAGGGCAGAAAATGTATTATCATTTTAGTGGTTCAAACCTGTTCAAACCGGTTTAAACCGGTTCGAACCGTTATTGTTTTTCCGGAACTGAACCAAAAGCCGTGAACCCGAACCGAACTGATAAATATTTTGGTTCGAGACTCTACCTAGAGTTACCGCGGAGTCGGTGGCGGTTTCGTTGAGTTGGGTTTAGCAGACGACAAGCTCGAAGGAAGGCTTTGCTACGCGGAATTCGCTCACTCCCGGAAAGCCGCTGTCGAGATGGAATTCCTTTGTCATTCACCAACCTCCGGGCTTCCCCGATGACGGTCTCATTGACGGCAAGTTCCTTTGTTTACTCCACTACTTGAGCAAGCTTGCCAGCTCAGCCGTAGGTGCTCCGGTACGTTTGATTTGTTTAATCGGCGTTCGAACGCTTGACAAATACCGATTCGATCTGCAAACACCCAACTTAAGGATCGCAACACACCATAAAATACTCGCCTCCGAGCACAGCGTGCATGCTTCAATATTCCTACTTTTGTGCGTTTCTCCCATAGACTTGCGTGTATTGTCTGGTGTCAAGCAATGGCCGCCGGTGGCGACACCGACGGGCTTTCGATCCGCGATCCAGCCTACAACAATAGAGATCAGTGGTGAACACTGTTCGTTTTACAGCGATAGCGGTTATGGGCTCTTCGCCTCTGGAAATGACGTCCGTTGTTGTTGTTGTTGGTGTAGTTATTGATGTTGCAGTTGGCGTTGTGAGGGCGCCCGTCGTAGACGCGAAATCATTGAAAAAGAGCGCCCGCTGCCCGTATGAATCGAACCCGGGTCCGCTGCAAGCGAAACGCAGGCGTTACTGAGGCGTTACGAAACGCAACCCGTCTTATATATACGGTTTTTGTAGCAGCCGATGCCCACTGCACGCGTCTCTGGAAAACAAATTGGCCTCTAATAAAATAGTGCTGTAGCACTGTCAATGCGAAAACCTCATGCCGGGAGACGCGCTTTAACGCGCTCGGGAGCAAAAAAGGAAGAAAAGTGTTGGGAACAACGTGGTGGGATTTCTATTTTGTCCCGAAAGCTTTTGTTCACGCAGCCCACGGTGCGTGATCGCGATGCCGATGATCAACGACTTCGCCGTGACATCGAAGCTATCGCCTTGGCTGTATATTGTATTTTAGCGCAGGAGTGCTAATTTTTTTAATCGTATTTTTTGGGGATTGCTATTGTGTGGAGACAAAAAAATACTACGAGTGTTTTATAGGTTGTGAATGTCCAGGAATAGTTCCAAGCTGTATTTACTGAAAGTACAAAAATTGTTGCATCTCCCCTAAACTGCAGCTACTACTAAATGCTCTCGCATTTTATGGCAGCTCTGGTCTCCTAGTCTTTCTAGTGAATCTCACAGCGTTCTTTTTACAGGACGCATATCCCGGTGTGACCTGTAGATCACGTGGGACTCGGAGCGCGCATTCGGAGCCATCTGGTTGACAGCACTGCAATGGCGTCCTCTGCGTCCACTTTCAAGGTGGTCCATCGAGCCTGCTGAGCACACCAGCTCGACTGGCGGCAACAAGGCTAAGTCTTCCGCGGCGGCATCGAAGGCTCCAACCACTGCGAAAGTGTTTACCATGCAAACGAATATGGGCCTCAAGGCCATGCACGCTGGATGTTGGTTCACGTTTTTTCTCGGAGATTCCATCGTTACAAATGGAAATGCGACTTTCTCAGGTGCGGTGCAGCCTTGAAAACGAAGCACTTCAATGGCCAACACTACTTCATCCGCGCCCAGCGGCACGACATAGAGGTGCACAAGCGCGAATCTTCTTGTCCTTCCGAAAGTGGTGTTTGGGGCTCGTGCACTCCGCGCGATGGCCCAAAACGCAAGGAGGACTCCTGTGCGGACGAAGGTAAAGAGATATCGACCTTTCCTGAATGCTCCGTGCAACATAGATCCTTTCGAAAGTCCCCGAAGCAGCATTGGCGGTCGGCATTGCTTGGATACGATGCGCCTGGTTGTTTCCGAGTTCACGCCGAACTGTGACGCAGCCCTCGTGTCCAATCCATGCTCAGGGTATGTGAGCAAGCAATACCAGACAGGCGTTTGCGAGACTTTTGAAATGGGCGTCAGTAGTTGACGTCAATAGTTTCTGCACTGCCAAGGGCACGACCAGCTCTATACTTACGACCACGTCATCTGAGCGCTCCCTATGGAAGAGCCTGCTTCCGGCTGAGGGCCGAGTTTTAGCAGCCGCCTAGTGAGAGGCGTTCTCACTGAGGCGGAACGAAACCTCGGTCCTCCTAGGTTGTCGGATTCTTCTGTTATCCGTGGATGCTTGTCAGCTGATCGCGCTTTCTGTTTTCAAGCGCGTTCACGATGTAAAAGTGTTTTTCTCTATGTAAAGGATACTGAAGGAGTCCAACTCGTTAATTAGGTTGTTTTTTTTTAGTTTGCGCAATCGACATTAGATGGTATTGGCTGCGCCCGTGCGCCGCCGATACCATAGAGCCGAACACAACCTGGTGCAGCGCGGAAAAGACGAAAAAAGAAGAAAACGAGTTCCAGGCCCCGCCACGGGGCGCCGCTGAAACTCGGCCATCCTAAAGCCCCTTCATGTTTTAAAAGTAGCTCAAAGTGCTTCGATGCACGAGCCATGTGCAACGCGTGCAGCCCTTGGAAAGATCATGGCGGCACAGCGCAGCACTAAGCTAGATTTCAGACGCCATGTTCTTCCCAGAAGTGGCGCGCGGCACGTGTCCCGGGCGACTTTAAACAACAATGAATGAGTGCACTTTTCCTAAGATAACGGGGCTTTTCCTAAGATAAAGGGGCTTTAGGCCCTCCGGAGGTGCGTGCTGGAGTGTTTCCAGATGGAGTGGTCGAAAGTATAGAGTAGGTCGTGTGACAAGGTTACTATAGTGGCGAGCACTGGCGTTTTTTGGCTGGACCATTTGCCATATTACCCAAGCCTCAAGGAGAATGCAGGGATTGGCGTTCCACGCGGCACACGCGCACGCCTTCCCCGTATAAAATATTCGAAGTAAATAACCAAAATGAAGCGTTGATGAACCGCGGTGCAAGATACAACTTGTTTTAGGTTTTGCTTGAAAATTTACTATTGCTGGGGCCAGCACGTGCGGCGGGAAACCAACACCTGCATTATCCTTGATGCGCTGGGTAATATGCAAAGGTCTATAATAGTATCCGAAGAATCTTCTGCCCGTAAGGTCATTCGCTACCATACCAGTCTTTTATGTGCTGCGAGCGCACGGTTCACCTTGTTATACTTCGTTTCACCTTATGTACGAGCGAAGGCAAAGCTGGAGAGCGACACGGAAGCTCCAGTGGCGTTCAGGCTTTGCCGAGGCGCGAGCTGGGAGAAACGTAAAACAAACGGTTCGCGCTTATCTTTGGCTTCGCTCGCAGATAAGGTGAAACGAAGTATAGTTTCACACCGCAGAACCAGAAACTCGAGGAACCAGTAAGCAGAAACAGACGTCAGCACCCAGCAATGGCGACCCTGCAAGCTATGGATATGACGTATTCACTGGGTGAAATATTTGAGTGCGTTATTCACAGCGCATCCGGGGGGGGGGGGGGGCGGCAAGGTTATGGTTGGCCTGGCAGAGGTCCCTACATCCTCCTGATCAAGCTGCTACCTATCGTCTGCTAAGAACGGCGATCTTGACGGCTTGGAATGCACGTTACGGAAGCAATGTGGATCTCTTCGTCAAGCTTCGCGATTCCGTTCAAGCCCGACTTGTCTCTTAATTGGCGCTGTACTTCCGTGAGCGGCGCTGGGGCAGGCAGGCATTCAATGTCATATCAACATCGGCCTCACAACTACCAGGTGGTATTGAGAAATCGTTTCATTCGTTTTAAAATTAGTTTACGAGCGGGAGACTGGAGTTTCCAAGGTGCTGACAAATGCAGTTTCTGGCTAAATAAAGTAAGAGCTAAAATTTCTTTTTCCGTACCCCTTTAATGCACACATCTACATCTAAAGTAGTAATCCAATTGACGATTTACAATCAATTTCTTTGTTTTTGGCGAACTTGTTGACTTTCAAATTATGATCTTGGAGGCTGCGAGGCTCTACTTTCATTTAAAAGGTGACGCCAGATATAATATTGCGACAGTACAGCTTATTCGCACGGATCACTAGAAGTTTGATAGTGTTAAATGAATTCTGGAAAGTTACCGCCAGTAAGTTGGGAAAACATGCGTAAAATACTGTGCTGCCTGCTCGACTTGCAAGTTATACATCATGCGATGTGTGTACATCATGTCATGTGACGACGCCCTACTGGAGATCGCGGCTAAAGATTAATGCTGGTTTCGGCATAACGTATTTATCTGCCGTTTTCTTAGTAGGTATTTTGAATTTTGAGATAAAAAATATCATAGCAGGTGCGTGAAGCCTCGATATTCCGAAAAAAGTGTTAAAGCTTATGTGGGCCAAACTGGACGGTGCCTAAACGATCGGCTTCTCGAGCATGATCGTTCGCTAAAATCTACGGTGGGCGGTCACCTTCCCGTTCATTGCAATTCCTGCTCGTGTACTCCGATTCTTAAAGGCACAACAATAATTGGACATTATCGAGACAAGACGACTCGCGAAATCTTGGAAGCACATTGCATCAACAGCCTGAGGGACTGCTGCGTTAGCCACCCATCAGTGACACTACTTCAAACCGAAACCTTGTTTTTAGATCGGACTATGGGGCACAGACATTGTAGTTAAATGGTGTTGTGTCGCGTGTGACACGCACTGCGTGCCCTGCGTGTCTTTCAGAACGTCCTCCTCTTCTTCTTCCTTTTGTGTATAAATTCAGTTGCGAGTCAGCGCTTGTGTGTCCTGCATGTTCCTTTTCTCTGTCCTCGTCTTTTTGTGCGCTGTTCTGTTCATCATGTCAACATGTTTTCATTGCAAGTTTTTTTATGACGTCTGCCTTTCTGGTGGATGCCTGTAGCGACTCGAATTCTTAAAACCTCGAACTTTTAGGAACCCCTTTGGGCAACTGAAGTAATCACAATAGAGGGAGGTTTATCGCGTCCTTTAAGGCCGGTTCACACATACAGCGGAGCGCTAAGTTAGCGCTACGTGAGCGCTCCAAGGAGCGCTCATGTGGCGCTTCCTAGCGCGTGACGTAGCGCTCGGTTAGCGCCACAGCAGCGCTCTGTTAGCGCTTCAGAAGCGCTCTGTTAGCGCTACAGAAGCGCTCTGTTAGCGCTCTCACGCTCCTTGTGCCGTGCTTGCTGCTGCGGAACAGCGCGTGCACGGCGATTCCTTTGTTGTTGTTTTTCCTTTGGCATTGAAAGAAGAGGAAGTAAAAGAGCCGCTCTCCAAGCAAAGGGTCGGGCAGGCGATCCAGAGTCATGGACTCTGAGCGACTAATTGATTGGGTACGATCTCATCGCTTTCTATTCGATATGCGTGACCCTGGTTTCAAAGACACGCAGTTAAAAACCTTCGAAAGAGCTCTGTCTCGGTCCCTCAGTCTGGGAATAAGGTTCGCCGGATACCCGCCGGTCTCGGTGCCGAAAAATTTCGCGCACCCAGAAGGCTCTTCTGTATGCTTCTGGGCGTTAAGTCGTCCACACACATATGCACTAATTGCGTATGTAAGAGCATTTGTCGCGTTTCTATTTCAGCGTCGCACATGTCCGCCATGGTGCTGCTGATGCACACCCAACCACAGGAACCGGAACCGCAGTGCACGCGCTAATCGGCAGCACCGCGGTACAAGAAGCGCTACTGAAGCGCTAACACGGCGCTACTGAAGCGCTAACAAGGCGCTACTGGAGCGCTAACAAGGCGCTACTGGAGCGCTAATCACGCGCTATATTAGAACGAAGTCACGCGCTAGGAAGCGCCACATGAGCGCTCCTTCGAGCGCTCACGTAGCGCTAACTTAGCGCTCCGCTGTATGGACGGCTGTGTGTGTGTGTGTGGACGGCTTAACGCCCAGAAGAGTCTTCCGGGTGCGCGAAATCTTTCGCCACCGAGATACCGACGGGTACCCGGCGAACCTTGTTCCCAGGCTGAGGAACCGAGACACAGAGCTCTTTCGAAGGCAATTATTTTTAGCTGCGTGTCTTTGAAACCAGGGTGACGCATATCGAATAGAAAGCGATACATAGGTTGCACTGACGTAATTTGGTCCTCCTTTCTGGTGGCCGAACTTCCTCGAGCGTAGCCTTTAGTGTGCATATTCTGCGAGCAGTACACGAGCGTCGCGCTTCTTAACCGCAGTGCTGCGGAGCTTCATGATTCCGGTTCGTTTGTGCATCGAAGCCATGGCGGAATGTGACGCGAAATAGAATGCGACAAATGCTCTTACTGCGCGACTAGTGCATATGCCTGTACGGCAACGCTCGGAGCTTCGTGCGCGAACTTTGCCCCGCACGGCGGGTACCGGCGAACCTGTTCCCGTAGAACGACCAGAGCTCTTTCGAAGGCAATTATTTTTAACTGCGTGTCTTTGAAACCAGGTGCACGCATATCGAATAGAAAGCGATTAGGTTGTACCCAATTAATTAGTCGCTCAGAGTTCATGACTCTGGATCGCCTGCCCGACCCTTTGCTTGGAGAGCGGCTCTTTTACTTCCTCTTCTTTCAATGCCAAAGGAAAAATAACAACAAAAGCCGACTGTTCCACAGCAGCAAGCACGGCACAAGGAGCGTGAGAGCGCTAACAAAGAGCTTCTGTAGCGCTAACAGGGCACTAACAAAGCGCTAACAGAAGCGCTGCTGAAGCGCTATCCGAGCGCTACATCACGCGCCAGGAAGTGCCACATGGGCGCTCCTACGAGCGCTCACGTAGCGCTAACTTAGCGCTCCGCTGTATGTGTGAACCGGCCTATATTGTGACGAATGACAGATGATGAGGCAGATGAAAACGGAATGAACTAAAGAGTTAATGGGGGCGAACTTGTGCCAGAAATGAAAAAGAAGGACACACGTCGAAGAAGCAGCAGCCAGCGTCGACGTCGGCAGCAGCAAGCGACAGTTTGTCGGCGTAACAGCTAGCTATCGCGAGAAAGAATCCGTGAATGAATCGGCAATGCGGCGCTCGGCTCTATATCTACTATGCAGGTCAATCTCGTATATTCAACTTAGAATGTTCGGTGAAGGGCTAGGGCGAGACTGGCTGGGCAAGGTCATTCTGGCCTCCTTTACGTTTACGCTCGGGGTAAGAGAGTACGGGAATCTTGTAGATGAACGGAGGAGCATACCTTCTCGGTCATGCACGCGGCAATATGACTTAAGTTTAATTATGTTGGACTAAGTGGGACTCGTCGCCCAGGATCGCTTGCGGTAAAAGTGTGATGGAGGAAGTATGCATTGCCGCCAACTATCGCAAGCAAGCTAAGTATGCTGGACTAATTAAGTATGCCACTTCTGACAATTTCCTGCGGACTAAGTATGCTGGACTAAGTATGACTTGCCGTCGACTAGGTTCGCTGGACAAAGTATGACTCGAATGCATACAGTTATTCCAGTATGCATTCCGGGAGAAATAAGATCTGGTTAATCAACACCATCTTTCAACGATAGATTCATTGAGCATATTCCATGCAAACCTAGCTTCACTTTGTCCTCGGTGTATAGCACCTCATAAAATTGGTTCGCAGGGCTGAAACTTTGCCTGTCCTTGTTCTATATGCCTACAAACACCACCTGGAAATATCACGCCCATTGAGAGAGCGGTTCAAAAGTTTGGATTCCCAGATACTGTACCCCTGAATATTTCTTCCGACACAACCTTAGCAGCAAGACGGCTCCATTTGCACAACTTAGGAACTCCGACAACTTCGGCGGTAACCCAGATAACTCGGCGGATTCGGCTAGGATCTGACGTCAGTAAATGTCATTTCCTTCTTGCGTTCTGACTGGCTGCGGGGCAAGGACTCTTCTTCCGCGCGGAAATATCGGTCCCGTACCGATTGTCTCGCCGTCAAATATTCCGTCATCGGCGAGCCGATTTCGCTGACCTGCGTCTAATTCTCCGTGGATCCGCCCGTGGATCCGCATGTGTGAACGAGCCATCACGTGGTCGATGCCGATGGGACAGGGAGGAGCGTAGAGGACTTTCCGCGTAGCCTTTTATACGCCGTACGCAAAAAGAAGTGCGATCTAGTGTACGTCTAATCAATTATCGAGTTTGCTCTAGATAAGGGGTTCCCAGAAGAGCCCTTCGCACGGCGTCTTCGATAAAGATCGTGCACTTACCTTGATAGTCCGTTTCTTTGCTTCAGTGACGAGTCTTGCGACATCGTTGCTGGGAATTCCTCTTCCACAATCTCGTCGCCATCCTTTTTTCTCCGTTTCACCAAAGCTAAACAGCAATTCATTGAATAAAGTAAGACATTATTCTAAAATCGCGAAAACGAAGTTGAATGCAGATCTTATGCGTCCACAGAAGACAAAATTCGTCCAATATGGCGGCTCCCAATCGCACGATGATGGTAGTTCGAAGAAATTTCGCGTACGGCCTATTACGTTGGGCTTCATGGTATAGCGTCAAGATCGCATTTACTGCTCTTCCCTCAATCTCAAATGAAAAGTCGGTCTACTTTTGTGTGCCACAGGGCCTTCACTTTTTGCCGTGTGTTCTCTTGTCCAGCGACCGGAGACCGTCAACGGCGACGGGCAGGTTTCGGCGAAGAAGTCTACAGGCGGCCACCTGCCCATAAGCGGCGCGCCAATGGCTGAGCGACAGGCAGCACTCGCAAGACACGCCGCCAGGGAATGCTGAAGACGCAGTGGGCGACAACAGCAAGTGAGCCGCCCCTCCGTTTCGCTCTGACTGTTGCTGCCGTCTTTAATCCTCCCGAGAATATAACTCGCTGGGGCGTATAATTTGGGGGTGCTACAAAGTCGTGAACCGAGCCTCGCTCCGTCAGCTCATGTATGTCGCCGATGACGCTGCGATCCGATGTAGGCGCATCAAGCAGTGACAAAAATGCATCGACACGGCGGTCCTTCTCCCTCTGGGAAATTCACTGTCATCGGCTAAAAGGGAGTGCGTCGTCTAATCGCTGCCCACGTTGGAAGGTGGCGCCATACGTTAATGGCGTCGCTCACTCGGTCGTCTGCAAATGCGCTTAAAGTTGACTTGGCAGGAATGTTGCTCTTAGTTTTTGTTTTAAGAGTCAAGTAGGCACCTTGAAATTTCACGAGGTAAAACTGGTTTGCTCGGTGCACTTTCAGTGCTTGGGGTTTCTATGTACACATGACAAATTAGGCGGCTCGATTTTCAGCGTCGGCTCCGCTTGAGCCACCCTATAGTAATGGAGAGTTTCAGTATATCGTTTTGCCATTTCCGCTACGCTATCCGCAATCCGCTGGACCTCCGCTGTACCTACCGTAGCGGTGCAACGGTTTTATGTTATTAGTAGCGCGTTTGCAATCTCGGCAACCCTCTTCCGGAATATAGCGTTACAAGAGCTAACGAAATGCCACTAGCGACTTTTTGAGACACTAAAGCTACGTAAAATAACATTTTGTAGACAAATTCGTAGTAGTGGCCTACTAATGTCGAGATCTATTTATAATATTTATCCTTTGATTGATGAAAGTGCTCATCTTTGCTTCTTTTATATTCAAACGTAACTGATAGTCAAGCTGGCCAAGACCTTCTAATCTAAGTTAAGACAGTCAAGCGTGAAATATGCTTCTCTCGGACGCCACCGGAGTGTTGCTGATCATGCGTATCGCTTAATCACTTAATCACGACGTGGGTGTAATATTTAAGCTGAAAAGGGACCAAGCCTGCATGAGAAGAAAAGGTGGTTACCGTCCGGTGACCGAAGCAGACGCCCGGAGGCGTAAAGAAGCAGTCCAGCCAAGTCAAGGGTCAGCGAGCATCTCTTCTCTTTTTTTCCGGCCAGCCCTAGGCGCGTGCCGTTTGCTCGTGTTTATTACGTCATACGCTGTACCGGTCGGCGTGAGATCGGTAGCGCCATCTTTTTTTTACTTCAAAGAATACAACAGTGGGAACTGTCGGAAAGATGGCTGTTCGGACTCGATGCACTCGACAGTTTGAGACACATGCTTCCGACGCGTCCTTCCACTCAGCTCCGCCCAGTACAGGGTGTTGTAGATTATTCGATCTGCTATACTTCGTTTCAGCTTGGGTCCAGACGCAGCCGATGCTACGAGCGCGAGCGTATGGCCCTGAATAGTGCTTGCATTGCACGAGCGCGCGTGCTTGGCAGGGACGCAGAAAGCCCGGAGCTCGCGCTCCTAGCATCGCCTCTGTCTGGACCCAAGCTGAAACGAAGTATAGTAGGTAACGAGAGGAAAAGGACGTAGAGGAGCGCAGAACCACGAGATCATGAACGGCACGAGAGAGAACGATAAACCGACACCATTGACACGGGCGTGCCCGGATCTCTTCCTTAGAGGCTGAACTCCATGGAACAAATTATGTGACGAATAACTGGCGAACGCCGCCCGACGGCACGCTCGTTTTGCGCGCGACGTAGCAGCCTCTGTGCTGATTCAACGCGCAGAGCAAAAGCCGCCGGTCATAATTCGTCGGTTATTCGCAGCATATTCGTCCCATGGATTTCAGCCTTTACACTGGTGCCGAAACCCGGGAAACGAGATTGTCCGCAACCGGAGAACCTGCTGCATCGTCCGCTCAGCCGTCACCCGAACGCTAACCCAAATAGACAATTTTCTCCAAGACGACAGCACGACAGGGCTTGACCTCCGACTACAACTGGACTACCTGCTTCAGAAAGAAAGCGACCTCATCCACCTTGACCGTGACATCCAGACGTCCACCTCAGATGACGATCTTGAGGACGAGCTTGAGGGGAGCAGAGGAGTACCGTCTTCGCATCAGTCATAGCCTCATGCGCGTCCAGGACGCCCTCAACTCTCGAGTCTCCGTGCCACAACCCACAAATATCATGCCCAACGTCCCTCTCGACAGAACTTAGTCTGGCGGTCTTCCTCCAACTCCGACCTCAAGGAGCCACCTGGACGGTCGCCCAACCGAAACTGCAGGTACCGACTTTTTCCGAAAGCTGTCGTGACTGGCAGGGGTTCTGGGATCACTTCACTGTACGATCCATACCAATTCCGAACTCTCGCCAATCGAGAAGTTTCAATATCTTCTCACGCATCTCCCCAGATCCCGCGACGCGTATGCCGGGCTAACCGACTCTGATCAAAATTGTGACCTCGCGGTACACAGACACCAACCACAGGACTCGACGTTTGGTCACGGCGCTTTGCTAATTGCGTGGTCACACCGGTGGGCCCTGGGCTTGCCTGCGGTCAACAGCTCAGCCGCCCGACACGGCTGCGTAAACCCCACAATGCGATACGCCTTTGAACAACATCTCTTCAAGGGCTCGATGTCCCGCCTAGCAACTACGCTGTCGTCCTACATCGTGTTATCATGCGGTGCCTTCCTGCTGACCTGGCTATACGATACCGACAGAAGTTAAGGGGAAGCGGCACTGACACCATCAGCCGACACGCTTGACATGCGCCCGGAAGAGCAGGTCCGCGTCATCATGTTATTTCTACAGACTCAAGTGGAGGTTCTAGAAGGTGTCCAAATGGAACACCCAAGTCACTCTCCCCGGTATGGGTGCATCGCCGATACCACGTCAATAATCCGTACTAGGCGAGCCACCCTTCAGCACTGGCGCTCTCGACCGAGGCTATTGGCTACCGGGCGGCCACATGCCCTTTGTGTGGTAGCACCCAGCACGCGGTGCAAAACTGAAAGGCTGGACTTTCAACACAAGAAAAACGAACCAGGCTTTGCGCGAGCACGCTGCTGCTTCAAATGCGGCAAGCGAAATCACATCGCTCGTGCTTGCCGTTCGTGCAGGAACTTGACATGCGCCACTTGTGGAGGTCACCACTTGACTATACTCTGCGATCTATCAAGTCTCACGTCAGCCGCATCCACGGTGGAAGAAATACATTTAGGTAATGACTCTGTACGCTCTCCCGCGGGGAGCGAGCGACGAGATCGGGTTTGGAGCTAGCCTCGAATTAGGAATATACTCTGTTTTACCATACGTGCCGCTACAAGCGCGAGCTCCTTGCTCTGGGGCACATCTCGGCGGCACAAGCTCTCGTGACTTAAGAGCGGCTGCCAACGCTATGAGCTCGCGTCTAGCCTCGCTGCGCTACAACATAAGGTGAAATGAAGTATAGCTAGTTCCGCGCCGCCGCGGAGGGCGCTGAAGTGTGAGCACCGTTAAAAGCACCGTGGGTATGATGTCTCTCCCCTCGGCCACGGTGTCGGGGGCGTAGCTTGCTCGCCTTTTTCGCGGTGTGGCGGCGGTGTGGCCAGTGGCTGGCCTAATGTTTTGCTATAGTGCTGTGTCGATCACAGGTGCCACCATTGTGCACGAAGGTGAGCCTTAACCTGAAGAAGAAGTTATGCTATATGATGGGAAAGACGTGCTTTGTTCCCAACTGCAATTCAGGGTACCGGAACTGCGCAGAGCGAGTTTCCTTGTTTAAAGCTCCATCGAATGACGCTCGCCTGGAGCAGGTGGCGTCGTGCGATCCCGAGGGCCAATCGCAAGTTACTAACCAGTCTCCCATCTCGTTGACCAACTGAAGACCAAGCTTGACAGTCTAATTTCTGTCGAAGACTGGGAATGCGAAGATATCTGGACAGAAAAGGCTGAAGAAACCAAGGCTGCGGACAGCATACTATATTATGTAATTGGGTTTTGAGTGCGAATATGAAAAACAAGCTACACGCTGCCTTGCATAGCAATCTGCTTTCAGCATCGACAAGAACACTTCTGCTGAAGCAGCACTGACCAACGTGAAGAACAGAGGAGGCCTTATACACCCCAACAAGAACCTTTCCAGCTACGGAAGAAAGCGGAACAGTTCTTCGTGAGAAAAAGCCACCAGACTGTCTACTGGGGCACAATCGACGGTGTTCCTGACACATGCACAATAACGTTTCCATGCGCTGAACACAAAGAGAAAGCAATTGCCCAGTTGCTCCACTTCTACTTCAGCATGCTAATGCGACAACACTGTAAACATATTACGATGACTAGGAACAAACAAGCTCAATGAAATAATGAAATAATGAAATCAAAGCAGCGCTCGTCTTAGTTGAAGAGCATGGACGAGAAACACAGGATGTAGAGATAGCGTTCTTTTGTAGTATGCAGTGAATTCAGCTTTTTGTAGATTTTAGCAAAAATACTTGTCGGGTTTTTTTACCTGTTTTTACCTATAGTCTGAGAGTAGAGATGAAAAGTGATTTATGTCCTATAACCGCTACCATTATTTGACTTTCAGTCACTGCGTCGTCATCTCAGTCAGTATGTCATCATAATGTGTCATCATTTCAGTCACAATGTCATCATAAATATAATATTTTTCTGCTCACAAGGTTTATATGTTCCACGAACAATTTGACATTGTATGTATAAACCATTTGTAATCTGCAACCTTTGGGAGCATGTAAAGGATTATTTACGCCCTACTATGTAACATTATTAGAATTTATTTGTTTTATTAGAAGGCAGGAGCAGGGTGGAAAAATCACCCGATCTCCTATAAAGCCACGCAATGTGTGTAAACAATTTACGGAACTGTTACCAAACATGCTGTTTGACAAGACTTGCGAGCACAACTCAGACTGTTTGCTCTAAATCATTTTAAATTATTGAAGGCCCAGTAGATTATGCCGGGAAGTTTTATATTTATATGAGTATTCTTGTCACGTTGAGTCATCATCGAAATGTTCTCGTTAAAAACAAAAACAGGAACCGCACGGGGAAAGGCAATCAGTGCCAGTGCGCCAAAATAAATCCATCACTTCTCTACACAGTACACAGGGACCGAGTAAAGAATGCATAATTTTTTTCACAAGCCCTCTAAACAAGCCTTCACAAGCCCCTCTATACTTGGGCGCCATCTATCCCCGCGGGAGTGAAGAGCGCTTGGTGTCCCGAACATAATGTGTTCGCCGCGTGAGACAGAGAGTCATCACCTAAATGTATTTCTTCCACCATACTGCATCGAACAACCCACATCCAGGAGGACATATGTACCGCAACTGTCGTGGGCGCCCCAACCACGATTCCGCTCTGCTACTGTCTTGCTGCAAACTGCTAAAACGTTGGCAATAGGGACACCGAGACACCTCATCTGAGGCTGTTATCTGACAGCGGAGTCGTGCGCGTTTATCCGGCAGGACATTTCTGAAACACTGGGTGAGTCGTTGGCCACGAGGAGCTTACTATATATCAGATTTGGAAACACAGCCACCAAACGGTCCTGTCGACGAGTGGTTGTGACCTCCGGTAGCCATCAAAGCAACCAGAAGATATCACTTCAAGCACTGGAAGTCCAGACCTGGGCACAGTATCACACAGCCAGCCAGAGGACAACCTACTGAGGCAACTTCATTCCAGCGGACTTCAAGCCTGCAGATATCGGCCCTGCTGGGGCTCAGGCAGAGTGGACAACGACGTCGGCGTTGTCATGAGGTCAGAACTTCAACTGGCAAGTCGTCACGGGGCGGATCCAGCGTATGACTGACGACCTCAGCGCCGTAGAAACCATATTTGGCTAAATGGTCCAAGGAACCTAGTCTCAAGCCATCAAAGACCAGCTCCAGGCGCACATTCAGATCATCGGTATCCTGGTGGCTGAGAAAACGGAGCTTCAGTCGGCGCTCTGCTAGAGCTGGCAGATTACCAAGCAGAAGGCAGTGGAGACGGAAGAGCTGCAAAGAAGACTGAAGGCGGTTAGAGAGAGAACACGAACTTGGAGCGAAAGGTCACTCGTCAGCAGCCAGAGCCAGGTTCTGGAGAAGAGTTCTAAAAGTACCTCAGGGAAATCAAGAGGCTCAAAACGGAACAGTACAAATCAAGCAAATCAATCGAAGAACTGAAGCAAACAACTCGGAGTTGAGCAACAAGCTTGGCAAGAAGGCGAAGGACAATGAAGCCCTGCAACAGGAGCTTGGCGACGTCAAGAAGGAGCTGTCCTGGCGCAGCTTTACGCTCAGCAGCTCGGAGGCGCTCGGCCTCTGCGAATGTGCACAGCCATTTGGAGGAGCTCCACCAAAAGAAGTTGGGCATCGAGAAGAAAGTCAACAAGTCTAATGATGCGATGGAGCAGATTGCAGCAGAAAAACGGCAGATGTCTTATCACTACAAGTCGCACATGAACCGGCTTTCTCAACAGCTGAAACAAAGCAAGACAATGCTGGAGAAACGAATACCCATTACTTCTCCACTCCGCACATAAGAGTCAGCCAACGACGTCTCCGCGTATTCAACCGGAAGCAGCTGTGGAGCACCTGCAGCCTCGCACTTGTTGTTCTGACATCTCTGACTCGCTCACTGCGGGCATCCAAGCATCGGACACACTGGTATCTGGCGCTTCTTCTGTCTTTCACGTGGCGTTCCAAGCGGCACGACGGCAAATGCACATCAAGCTATTCTTGAGCACGTGTCGCCATCTGCATTTTATATTAATAAACTGCGATTTGCCGTAACTGAATGGGAAAAGTTTGAGGTCTAATAACATTCTTAACGTGTACTATACCAATATGGAAGTTCTGAAAATGTAATATTAAAGGATGTTTCGTAAATTAATGTCTCGTCGTTTTGATTAGTTGACGCGACTCCGTTTTTATAGCACCATAAAAAATACCATTTTGAACTTCGTTTTTTATTTTAAAATATACATCATCCATTTGATTCGTTGCTTACTTTTTTCATTTATTAGGATCCAACCGAACGCTCACGTATAATATCGGGGACGATGGGACGTTATAACTCAAGAAATATTTTTTCCAATGTCAGAAACTGTGGTCTGTTAAAAGCTGAATAATTAACTACCAACTATAAATAATCGTAATATCGAGACAATAGGGTATTGTTGAAAAACAGTTCTTTAATTTTACCTTAACTTTATAATTGTAAGAAAAATATATACGTAGAAAGAAAGCTATAAACCGTCAAAAAGCACGAAAACATCACGCATGGTGGGGTTGCACCTTAACACAGGGTATCCTTCTACCGGATGGACTTGTTAATGCTAATGGCGATATTTATAACCGGCGGTAGCTTGCGCCACCTAGACTAGAAACCAAAAATATTATTCCTCCTCTCGCCCTTTGTGGTTTTTCTGAGTTTTTTTGCTCAACATGACTTAATCACGATGGACCGCAGCGCACCCAAGCAGCCATCCCAGCGAATTGAGCACTGCGTACAAATCACGTGAGTATACGCACCCTGCGCAATGCTGCGTTTCTTCAGAATTTCACATGACACTCCCACGGCATTGGAATGGTTCGTAGCGTCCGCTGCTGTCCATCGTGGAGGAGGAGGGGACCATATTCGTGTCTCCACGGTCTCGAATGGTCCCAGAAGGCCTAGTTGCTATGGACTCATGAAATCAGCAGCTCGTTTTGTGCGCCCGGAAAACCCGATTGTGTCCGTTTCCTTCACAACGACGACTCGCGTGCGGCGTGACGCACTGCGCACCGCCACACCCCCTTCTCCGGGCTACGTAGCACCTCCTCTCCCGATCGGTCCGAAAGGCAGGTGACAACATGACGCATTAAAACTTGGGTTTGGGCTAGTTGGTCCATTACTGAATAAAAGGTTAAAAAGCGAGAACAAACGAGGACAATAAAGAAACACGGACAATAAAAACAAGCGGCTTCACTCTCAAAAAAAAAAAAAAAAACAGTTGAGAGTGAAGCGCCTGTCCTGTCGTCCGTGTTTCTTTGTTGTCCTCGTTTGTTCGCGCTTTTTAACCTTTTATTCAGACAACATGACGTTCGCGCCATCCATGCTGCTATTGGCTACAGCCCTCCGAAAATCGGACAGCAGTGTGGCGAATATCTGGCAAATTGTCGCATGCCGGTACCGGACAGAACCCCCCCCCCCCCCTCCCGTCCGACGCTCCACTGCGACGAATACCCTCGCCACCGAACGTCTTTCCGACAGTTCGCACATAGAATCGGACAGTTTTGAGGCGCGACTGCCCGACATCGTGTCCTGCTTGGGAGTCTCCAGATGGCGCTTCAAACAACAGGCGACATATTTAAACAGACACTGACAGGGTATTTATGCTCGTCGAAGATTTTAATTCGAAAGCAATAGATGTCCCATGGAGCGAAGCCGACATTGTCTGTTACCGTTGTCATGTAACCGTCTGTAGCAGAAAAACGGCACCTAAATTCCCATTCCCAATAAAACAAAGAAAAACACAGCAACACCATGCTTCGTCACGGAAGCTGTCGTGAAGCCGGCAGGGTTTGCCGCGCCTGCGCAGTAGGGGAGCGTGGTGTCACTGCCGGAGGTAGGTGTGTACTATTCTGCAACTCCAACGCCCTATAGGTGGCGGGGCGGTAGTTCCAAGATGGCGGAAGAGACGGGGATAGATTCTCCAGGATATCCCGTGCGCCTGCTCGCGGATGCTGTTCAGAGCGCTAAAAATAATGTATTTGTCTACAAATGCGAAGCGGTTAGGGAGGGATCATATTACAGGTGACGGAGGTGCTGGCACAAGTTAAGAAAACGAGCATGCTGTTATTTAAAAGTTGCAGAAACCTTCAAATTGCGAAGTTTTGTGGTGAGCGAGCGCGTTTTAGGCACCGGCCACGTATACTATTTGTGGCAGAATATTTTTGAGGGTGATGAAGATATGTTTGCGCTTTGCCTGGCCATTAGTGCTCTAAAAAGAGAGCCGTGAACGGTGACCGTCAAGCTTCGGAAGAGCAGCGTTCACAGTATTGGTGTCTTCGCGTCACAGCCTCACAACTCACTGCTCACCATCTCGGTTTTAGTGTATTGCAAAACGTGGTCAAACTGCTCTATGGTTTTTGATAGGAAGTTTGTTACCGTAGACTACCGAGCGGTGTATCATTACAACCGCAAGCTCGCGCTGCGCCTTTGAAGCACAATTTTCAGTGCGCGCCAGAAACGTTGCCGTGCTCATCACTCTAAAAAAAAATGTTGTAGTCCTTACACATTTTGTCACATATACGACACTCCAAAACTTCAGTTCGCCGTGCAGCCCACTGACGTCAAACTGACGGCCCCAACTTTTACGTGATGCTTGATGACGGCGCAATATAAGATATTAAACAGCTAAAGTACGCATCAAAGAGTACCGAAAAAAAAACAGAAAAAAACAATGTTTTGCAATAAAACCAAAAAAAAACGATTTTTTTTTACAGTCATTTACATTTATATAAGCTATTTTAATAAGTTGCACAACTCGGCAATCAAGCCGCTCGTGAAAGTTGGTAGCGACGGTTGAACGTCAGTGCGCTGTGCGTCCAACTGAAGTTTAGGGGTGTCGTACGCTATGCAAAAACTGCCTAGTAACATAATCTTCGTGTTTAGGGGATTTATCTATTGCTTTGTAAAAAACAGTATGTTAATATATGGTAATTTTTTTTGTACCGTGTTATGTGCAACATTGCGGTCCCCCTGGCCAAAACGGCGCGTTCTAAGCTCTCGTCACGAGCGGCTGGCTAACACAGACGCGCTTAAAATGCTTCGAGCATTTCTTTATTTGCTTTGTAATTACCTGAAAGCAAGTACGGGTATTTTGCCTTTTTAAAGTGCTTGGAATAAATGGACATGTTCCTTGTAACGGCCTTAAAACGCGAACCCATTCCCGATTTTTATTGCTCGACAAACCGTTGCGTGACGAGTTTTTTCCTGCTTATGGCAAAGAATAGACTTTCCGTAAACCGTACTATAGAGTTCTTCATTTTAGCGGGAACATTTTCCGTCACGTTGAGCACAGATTGAGCTGGCGGCCATGCACAAGACCAGAAATCTGCAGCGTATGCGATACACGAAAAGTCCCTAATGAAATTTGACATCCCGGTCCTTCGTGCAAGGCTGTTGCAAGGCGAAGCACAAAAATTCCTTTTCCAACGCGCTCACTTTCTTCGTTAAAACGGCTTCACGCATCGAGGCCGACAGTCCCTGCCACCGTTTCCGCGCCGCTGCCGCCGCTGCCGTCCCCGTTCCTCTGGTTCTCCGTTCGTCCGCGGGAGGGCGAGCGGCGCGCTGGAGTTGCGAATAGTCGGTTACAAGTTAAGAAGGTAGGAGATGCTCCCCCTCAAGCGTGATGCGCCGGTTTCAAATCAACCCGCAGATGAAAGAAGAGTTCAGTGGAAACGCTCCTCGTTCCGCTTCAATGGATAGATAATGGCGACAGAGTGGTGCCAACTTGTCTTCGACCCCAACTTTTAAGAAAGCGACTTTTGTATTCATCGGAGGGGGAACGAGCCCCTGAAAGCAGCCTTTGTATCAATCGGAGGGGAAGCTAATCCCCGAAAGTCGTCTTTGTTTCCATCGGAGGGGATGACTCTAATCTCGCTCTCGTGGCTTCCACAATGCTAAGTCAAAGTCGAAAGATAAAGCAAATATGTACAGAAAAGCAAGACCCTCCTCGCGCGTTGGCCGCGACGTCACGGAAACGATGGGACGCTATTGGGGAGGAGGAGCGACCGTGACGCCCCAAGCGGTTAACTTTAGAACCACACGGATGGGGACAACAAATACAATGACTCAGCGCTCGGCCGACATAACCGAACGCGGCGTCAGCGTTCGGCTGCAGTTCGTCTTCTCGGGTGAGGGGAGGAGAGGGCTCTTGTTTCCACTCCGGCCTGCATGAACAATGCAGCTTGCACGGTCCCAGCTCAGCACAAAAGCCGAAATGGGTCAAGCTCGCATTCTTTGAGGATGGATCCGGCACTTAACGTCGCTTCGTCGATTGTTAGTATTTTCTTATATTAAACTGTGCCCCGCGCTTTATTGTAGAAGATGACATGGACATGCCCATAGGGCCTCTTGGCATGTGCACAGAGCCTTGTGATCAGTAAACATCAAGAATGGGGACCAACAAACGGGTCAAGAGCACCCCCTATAGTTCGATCTCCTGCCCAATTGGATGCGGAGGTGGCGGAGAGGATATATGATTCCATGGTGAACAGAACAGCGCACAAAAAGACAAGGACAGAGAAAAGGAACATGCAGGACACACAAGCGCTGACCCGCAACTGAATTTATACATAAAAGGAAGAAGAGTTCTGTTCATCATGTCATCATACCAACTCGCCCAACTTACAACACTTCTGCAATATATGATTCCCTTTGAGGGGCATTTGCCGCTACCTTCTTGATTTGTAACCTACTATAGAAGGGACGAGTGGGGCTACCGGAGTGCTATTTAGGTAGCTTCGCATGTGGAAAAAAACGGCTAATCCAAGCCACTTCGCTCGTAACGCCCTCTTGGGCGCTAGGAGCGGAGTGGTTTGGATTAGCCATTTTTTTATAAAAAACGTGTTTCGTTCCAAACCCAAGCTCGACCGGCACACTGGTCAAGGTCACTGAGAAACAAGAGAACGCCGGACTATATTTTTTATACAGCCTAGACGTCAGGCGTCACGTACATAAAGTCACCGCGACCTTACTTGTTGTCACAACGTCATACGACATCAGGACGACGCCTTGGCGTCAACGTCGTCATCGACGTTGACAACGTGCGTTACATGACATCAAGACTGCGTTCTGACGTCATGTTGCGTTGACAACGACGACGATGTCAACGTTGACGTTGATGACCACGACGACAACGTCACGGGACGTCAAGATGACGGCGTCCTTGTCAATGCGACGTCATAAGGACGCTTGGTGTCGGTTCGTCGACGTCGTTGTCGACATGACGCAACTCGATGTCAGAAAGACGCCCCGACAACTTCGGGACGTCGACGTTGCCGTCATCGTCAACGGCGTTACACGACGTCAAGACTTCATCAACGGCGTTACACGACGTCAAGACTTCGTCGTGACTGCGCGTCGACGTTGATGCTGGCGAAGGCGACGACGTGACACGCCGTCAAGGCTTCCTTGTGACGTTGACGTTAACAACGACGTCAGGACGACGTTAACGTGACGTCGTAGCAATGTTTGACACTGCGTGGGGCGTCAACGTCGGCATCGATGACCGCGTCCACGTCGTCCTCAACGCGGTGCGCGACGTCACTGACCGCGTTGCAACGGCGACTTGATGTCGCGAAACGGCGTCGTCCTCGACGCGACGGGATGTCACGACGGCCTTACGACATCACCTTGGCATCGCGTAACGTCGTAGTCGACGATAACGTCGTGGCGTCGTCGTAACGTCACTTCGTCTTGCCGTGGTGCTCTTACGTTACCTCTGACGTCAAAATCACATAAAAAATACAATATACCACCTAAGGGGCTTTATTGTCCATATAACCTTGACCTGGGTCGCTGCTCGATAGCGCTGCCGCGAAGGTGGCGCTGCGATCGAAGGTAGCTTGGTTCCGACCTGATCGCTTTCCACATTTGGAGGTTCAACTGAAAGCAAGAGCGGAGCCTGTAGCTCGTCCCACTCGTACTTTCTAGTACACTTGTCACGATCTTTCTCGAACGTGGACGAAGGGGCCGAAGCACCGGCCGAGAAGAGACGCCTTGCAGCCTGGTTGTGAGGGTGGACGATGACTGACCGGGGCAGCATGAGCTCACCGGCGTTTATTAGCGCGGTGATCAATGTTGCCCGCCGAGGCTGACGGCCATCGACGGGTGGACTGGAGGGCGCTACATACTTGTTACAACACTCTACCGAAGCTCCGTGTGCGAAAGGAAGACGTCGTGCGCTCCTTGTAGAAATGTGCTGTGTGTTGGGATGTTTTCGCATTCCTTCGTCCAAGCAGTCTAAATTGTCTCTGCTGAATTTTTTTTTTTAATTTGAACATGACCTATAAGAGTCCAACTACAAAGAACAAGATTTGCGGCTCAAGATTCGTTTTCTTTCCGCCCGAGAACAGCCGGTCGAGAATTGGCCGTGTTCAGTCGCGCTTTCTTTTTCTTCCATGGTAACGTGGACTCGAACTATGCGTACAAAATATGTTCAAAGTTGTGGATCATCTGTGTACCTTAGATGACCCACGTCATTCAATATTAAAAATAGAAGCGAATAATAACCCCGTTTTGTGGCCTCAAAAAAACTGCAAATACGTTTATCGAAATAAATAAAAATGTTGATGACATCACAGGAAGTACATGTACCACGTCATTCTCAATATGGCGAAATACCGCGGATTGCACGACGCGATGACGGGGCACGACGGACCAACATTGCCACGAACGTGGATCCACTTCCACGTAACAGTCGTTGGGGTACCGGCCAATTGATCTTCAAGCGTAGAACATCGAACGGAAGGGATAGAAGTGCGAAACCATCGCACGATGAACGGTGCACGCCAGCTTCGTCGTCGTCTGCTTGAGACGCCGGAAAAGCGGAGAAGAAAGAAACGCGCTCGGGTGTAACCACGTGACTTCCGGCAACTAACTCCCTCCTCTACAGTTCTCCCTCCTCCGTACACATCGTCCACTTATCGCGGCCATGAGCTTCGGTGTTCCAGGGTTTCAGTTTTGTTTTCGAGCAGTTGTGGTTTTGGGCTTTGTTAAAAATATACTTGACTTTGTAGCAGAACATACATTGGGTTGTCTCCTCGCACCATGTTAAATCACCCGGCAAAAAAAAAAAAAAAAAAAAAAACTTGGGTGCGTGTCAGTGTCTCTTAAGAGAAAAGAAGGGGAAGAGTATACTCCCTCTCCCACAAGGGAGTTCCTACAACTGAGTTGATCCTATAACGCTGTCTGCGGCATACCTCTCACACCATATAATTTGTTTTGCCCTGCAGGATGCAGACATCGTCTTTGTTGTTTTCCCAATGGGCGCCAGGAGGAGGCGATGAAGTCGTCTCGATCAACCTGTCTGCTCACAACTCAATTCACTATAGGTGGCGCCACTCGTTTTCTAAAATGGCGGTTATAGTGAGGATCGAGGTGCTGCCACTATATCAGTTGCGGAGCCTGTGTCTTGCGCTGGCTTCACTAGGCGACACAAATTATTCCTGCTTATACGAGGATGCTAGGGTATTTTGAGCGAAGGTCACCACTTTATCCGTAAAACAAAAATGGTGTCCAGTGTAATATACTTGCGCCAAGAGGCACGTTTTAATTCTGGAACGAAACAGAGAACTAAACTTCTATTTTCGAACATGGTGTAATACGCCAGAACAGCACCGACGAAAACGAAGCGGGAACGAGACAGGACGCAGCGTGCACGCCGCGTCCTGTCCAGTTCTCTCTGGATTTTCGTCGCTTGATGTAATTGTTTTGGCGTATTACACCATGATGCAACACCAACTAGCCATCCGTGTCAATTCTATTTTGGGTTTAATTTCTCCGTATAAGTGTTAATTTCAGATACTTTTTGCAATTCAAGATGTGCCTCGCGGCGTAATTATTGTGCTATAGCTGCTGTTCCGCGGAAATTTAAATTTTTGGGATATGCGTGTACGATCCAGGCACTTAAAATATTTTAGTGTTCAGTGTCACTTTTACCGGCAGGGTCCTTCACTTCACCGTAGATGGTAACATGGAATATTGTAATTGGTAAATCTGTGCTGAGAGTTGTGTGTCCTTGCTGCCTTTCTCGCTCAGATAATTGTCATGTGGGAAATAATAAACTGCGCGCTTTTTAGGGGCGAAGCTCCGCAGGGGCTAGCCATGTCCGTATGTCCGTGCGCCGTCCGCCGTCGGATGCTCGTGCTCCTGCTCGTGAGCTCGGTGTCAATCGTGAGCTCAGGTGCTCAATGCTCGTGTCATAAAAAAAAAAAAAAAGAAAAAAGAAAAAAAGGATGCAAACCGTTACGAGCACGTGAGCTCACGTGCTCGTGTGAAAATAGAGGAAAAAAATGAAAGAAATGAAAAAAATGATGAAAATAATGATGAAAAAAAAGGTGAAATCTGTTTGCGCGTCGACAGGACGAGTAGGGGCTCTGAGATGTGGTAGTAACTCAAGAGCTGGGGATGTCATGGATGAAACGTTGCATGTAGCCGCTCAACGTCTATACAGGAGAGGGCGCTGCGGTCAAATGCGTATTAGAGTGCCTTCATACACACGCGCACTTTCGCTTGAGTGGTGACAACACAGCCATTTTTCCGCTCAATTTTTTTAATGCATTTTGTAGCGCGCGCAATCTGGTGTCCCTCAGCTCGAGTGCGTAGCTTTGGCTAATGCTCGGACGCCATTTTGCGGCCAAGTCACGCACCAGAGTGCGCGAGGCGTCGCGCGCTGGCACATTCAGGAGCAACAATGGATGTCTTCACCCTCAGACGGGTATGTAGGCACCTAATGCGTATATAATCGCGTTAAACTTTGCATGCATTGGCTCAACGTTTATAGACGAAAGGGCGTTGCGGTCAAATGCTTAAATGCGTATATAACCACGTTCCATACACGGATTCTCTTTCTGCCAGGATGAAAACGACGAAAGGCTCGGCGTGCTGCGGCTCAGCGTCTACGCAGACAAGCACCACCAGAGCTTCGCCCCAATCAACGGTCATTCACCACGTGGAGATGCGGTCAATTTTAATGGGTTTTGGGGAATTTAGATCGTTAATAGCCCCATTATTCCTAGTACAGAAAGAACAGAATCAATCAAATTGTTAGAAAATATCGTCACCGTTCATGAGTTCCTAAAATATGTTAACAAAAATGTTTAAGAAACGCTGTTCTCACTACAAAAACGCAAAGACGGAATCCGAGTCAGGCAGCAGGAGTGTGTGTGTGTGTGTCTGTTTTTAAAGCAACGCGTGACGCATAGGACTTTATATTACATCCAGTGTTTGACTGTTTGTCTATCTTGATAACGATGTCAGAGTTATCGATATGCTAAAAGGAACACAAAATGTGACCTTTCTGGAAAGACTTAATATGGTTAAATTGTTTGGCGAAAAATATAAAAAATGCATGGTTATGTTGTATTTTTGTTTCGTGGCATTTATTGAGGGTCTACATTGCCATAGTTTCAATGAATAATAATATAACAATTTATTAGAGCTTGAAAAATGTAGTTTCTCAAACTCTAACATAACTTGTTGCTGAGTATATAATTTCAAACGCGCGAACAAGTATGGCAATCGAAAATATCTGTAAATGATCATCACTCGTGCCAATTGCAGCATTTTTAATACACAAGTTATACAATAAAAATAGTCTGAAATCAATGAAAACATTTTAGCTAATCTGAGAAAGTGATGTAAAATAACATGAATTATGGGAAAAGCATACGATGCTATCAAAGTCGCGACTTTGGACAATCGGCGAAACTTTCAAAGTCGCTGCCAATCCTTCCAGACCAAAAGCACCCCCCCCCTTCCCGACATATAAAAAATACGGTTTCCGTTTTTTTGTGTTGTTTTATTGACAAAATTTTCCAGAACATTTAGTTTCTGTAATTGTTTACGCGCCGTCGTTTGGCCAAGCTCAGCCTTTCCAGTTCGGAGAACGCCTGCCCGCTTGCACGTTGTCGGAGATCATCATCATCGCAGCCGCCGTAATCATCACGGCCACCGCCGCCGGGTGACCTGGCTTCTGCCTGCCGCTTCCGCGAGCGGACCCTCTCTCCACGAGATTGCGACCGGACACGGCACGACTCACACCTTTATTCGCTATGCAAGAATAAACCTACGCAGTTCAATCAATCTTGCCTCGACAACGACGACTACGATACACGTCTCCTCACTGCAGCACGTTTGGCTTGTTCCGTTTCTCCACGGATTATTTTCCTAATGAATAAGAGGCCTGAAATAACACTCCAGCGGGAGTCTTAATTTTTATAATGTTTATAATGGTCCCAAAAATCCACAAGATAGCAAAAACTGTATGCGCAAGATTTTTTTATAACGTTGGATTCGATTAATTTGAATCCAACGTCCTAAAATCTTTAATGAATTTTAGGACCGATTATAAATTGGAAATTATTTTGTATTTCTTATTGATTAGGAAAATATGAGACGATAATATCGTCGTTAATCGAATTTAAATTAATTGAACTTTCAAATGGGATATGTATAATATTGATGAGTCGTTAAAACAATCTGAAAAATGGCAACGGCGCTGCAATATTCTGACAACATGCAAGCAAGCGAACTCTCAGGCGGAACCACAGAGAAACTAAATGTTCTGGAAATTTGAAATAAAGAAAGGAGCCTTTTTTATATGAAGGAGACGACGTCTGGAAAGTGCTGTGACTTTGGGGTTTACCGATCCAAAGTCGTCATAATATATGCGTCTTGCAATATCTCTATTTACAGATTATTTTCAAATGATTTCATGATCTTAGACTCTTGTGTATAACTATTAATTAAAATGCTGCAGTGCTGAAATTATTTGCGAATATTTGATTATGACATTCATCAGCAACAAATTCAATTAGGACAGAAACACGTATTATAGCTCTAATGAAACAATATATTATTATTCATAGAAACGAAATGAAACACAATAAACGCACGTCCTACTTCTGACATTCTCAGGTCACATTTAATTCTTTTAACATATGAAACCTCCGACATCGTTAAATCGAATAGTTCTTCGATCCAAACACAGGATGTAAGCGAGTCAATGCATCACGCGTTAGCGCACACACGCACTTCTGTCTGTCGGGTCCGTCTTCCCTTTTTGAAGTGGCATTTCTTTCGTATTTTGTTGGCATATTCTCATGGTACGAATGACATGTACTCTATTTTGAGCTGATTGATTCGTTCTTCAGCAGGAATAATGGGAAGCTATTAACGATCACAAACCACAGAAACCATTAAATGACCGCATCTCCGTGGTAATGACGGTGGGCGAAGCTGGTGATTAGCAGACACAGAACCTGCTAAACTCGTCGTTGCTCATCCCTGTATCCGTGTTGCTTATTTGTGCAACAAACGTTGATATGCATGCAAGCTGGCATACCTGCGGTGGAAGTGCTACCATGCTATCTGGTGAAGATCGATGACCTTTGAATATGCAGCGTGACCGCTTCGCTGAATGAAAAAAATTTGAACTGGCGGCAGATGTCCGGCATTAACAAGCTACACTCGAACTGAACCTGCACCTTCCACAAATGCATTAAAAAAATTGGGTAACGATGTTATCAACAAAGAAAGTGCGCACGTCAATGAACGCTTCTCTGTTTGACCGGCGCTTCTCCCTGTAGTGAGCCTTTTCATCAGGCATCTGGCTGTCGACATAACAGACAGATTTCACCTTTTTTCTATTTTTGCTACGACGTTTCTGCTTTCTTTTTACGAGCATTGAGCTCACGGGCGTGGCCTACTGAACTCACGAGCAATCCGGCAGGACGGCACATATTTAATGAAACAAATACAAAAGCTATTTCTGTATTTGTTAATCTCGGCTGATACAACATGTTACCTACGACCTACTAAATGTACAGTGCCTGGATCCCCGTATACTAGTGTTGCAATTGTATAACGTAATTACGCATGGTGCAATCTTAATTCGAGATGCTGTAACCTGGAAATTAGGCAAATAGGGAGGTAATTACGGATGACTGGATGTGTGTTGCATCATGGTGTAATACATAAAGCAACAACAGAACGAGAAAGGGGAAACCTGGACAGGACACTGACATTACGCCTGCGTCCCTGTCTGAGTTCACCATGCCGTTTCGTCGGTATTTAATTTAATGATACTACTATGATTCAAAGTTAATTTTCGTTTCGTTCAAGTGCGACTGTACAAATCACTGGACACCGATACCATTTTACGGGTCGTGACTGACCTTCGCTCCAAAATACCTATCTATGAAACGAGGTAATTTGTGATAAACACAAGTGGCAACGCCGTCAGACTCCGCGAAACACCTCGTCCGCCGTTTTAAGCAGTGAAGCCATGATGAATTGGAGTTGCGAACGAACATTTGGACGCGCTACCTCTAACGCCGCAAAGTGTCTTAAATCCTGAGCAAACAAACATGCCGCGGGCGACCCGTAAGTCAGCAGACGGGAATTCCCTTTTCACTGCTCTTAAGTTGCGACTTTTTTTTTTTACAAGTTTTTTTTTTGCTGATATTTAATGTTCTGCTGAAGTATATTGCAATAAAACCCAAAATTGCAGCAAAACTGAAACCTGTTTACCAGCTCATACATTCGTGGACGATGAGTACGGTCACGTGGTGCAGAACTTCTTCCAACGCCGACGAGCTGCGTGCACCATTCATCATTAGATGAGCTGCCTTCTATCCCGTTGATGACTACCTTGAAGCGTACTATTCGTGTGTGTCCGTCGATAACATAATCGTCGTGCAATCCACCTTCGCCATGTGAAAATTGACGTGATACGTAAATCAACATTTTTGGCCTAGATAAACATGATTTAATAAGTTTTACCAGGCCTTTATTTTTAATGATGACGTGGGTCATCTAGGCTACACAAATGATCCCGCAACTGAATATATTAAGCTGTACT